>UCOH01005986.1:0-126807 GCA_900474275.1 Synergus japonicus
ATATATATATATATATATATATATGTTACATTATATTATCTAGAAAACCACTCCTCTCGAAAAAAAATTAATTAGTTTCCTGATTAACAGCTTTTGTTCATTAAACTCTTATGAAGCGGTATAGAGTTCTGAATCTTTCAGTAATTAATGTCTTCCTGCCTTCAATTTTTCATAAAGAAAATCAAAATTTTCGAATTATGATAATTCATGCTGACCCGATGAAACTTCCTGTCGAGACGAAGTAGCTAATTTAAGGGATGAGGGACCTGAATCTCGAACTAGATGAAGGGAATTAACAATACCATTTGGGGTAGTCTTATTTCGAACGAGCACTTCCGTTCTTCTGCCGGAAATGACGCAAGCGATTTTTCTAACGAATCAAAAGAATTCTGCTGATTCTGATGTATGTGCTTCCTTAACCAATGATGTATTTTTCGTTTCATCATGCCACACCTACACCTATATACACTGAGATAAAATTACTGACAAATCAGGAGCAATTTCAGTTCAAATTAGAAAAATATCTAGATCTTTCCATTAATATTGTGTTTCAATGTGCAATTTTCACTGAAGAATATAATTTTCTCGTTTTAGGATTATCTTATACAGATTTTGATACATAATTGAAATGAGCAATTTAAAAAGAAAGATGAAATTTGTTTGTGTGCATGACGTGCTGTCATCGCATTGCTTAGTGAACAGGTCCAATGGCCATCACGAATAGAAGCAACCGATGCTTCGACACAAATCGTCCTCTGACTAGCGGGTGAGCTATGAACAGACACAAAAGCATCCACGTAGTTCGGATGTCAATTTACCTTCGTACAATGCTTCAATCAGAACGCAAACAACGGCTTAGCTATAGTTGCCAGGTCAAACTGAAATGCATTTTACATGCTCTGTTCTGCCCAGCCATGCACTGTATATACACGCCTAAATATGCAACCCTCCAGTTGCATTGCTGCTTTTGTGGTTGTGCTACAAAGCTCATAAGCTGTCAACAGAACTGCCAGATATCTTTTGGTTCCTAATTTTTAACTCACAGAGGAGTCGAAATTTTAGCTGAGGATGAAATTAGAATAAGTAGTTCGTAGTATAGACAGAAATTCTTTTATCAATTAGGGTTGCTATAATTAATACAGGAAATCTTTATCCTCATAATCATCAAGTAGTATAATTTTAGATTTGTAGTACGTCATTATCATTCTCTGATTTCCGGCTTTTATATGCTCAAGTTAACTTGCTCTAGTGGTGATGTTGCTGGTGAATTGAACTGGAAAAGTATTGTCAGGCCGTTACCTTAATCGTAGGAGACAGTAGAGTGGAGGATGGGAGCTTGCACCATTTTACTCGTTCTTAGTCATATTCCGACGCTTGTCGAACGCTTCCAAGCAATAAATTATCGTCATTCTTTTAGCTTCGAATGATCACTCATTTCGTGAGAGAGTAAACTGTATTATTTGCTCAGTACTTTAAATACTGCAGCAGATAAAATTAGTTTTAAGCTTTTAAATATAAAATAGCAGAACTTTCTTTAAGATATCTATTATTTTATTTTTAAGATTTAAATCGAATTTCGGCACATATATGGACCCTAACTACTTAATTGCCACAATAGTGGTTCGCTGCTTCTGGTTGTATACTGAAGAGGAAATGTTCAGAAATCTTTGATGCTAAGTTACATATTTTAGAGCGAACTAACATATACGATTCACATACGGAATACATATATATTTAGATGGTCATTATAATATATCATTGAAAATTCTCTATAGAAGTATTAAGAATTATAGTTTCACACATAAATTGCAGTATAATCGTACCAGATATTAAAGGGTTGAATTTCAATTTTATTCATTTCATTAATAAAGCTTGATAATACAGTATTTGATAATGATTGATATTGCAATTATTCTACACGATGAATATTCTCGGGATATGTGTAGAATCTCCACATATTGAAAAAAGTATTTAAAGATAAAAAAATCCATGTTGAGTAAACGTAATGACGTGAGTTGCATAGAAATTGTTATTTATCGAGCGAAAAAAACTGCACTCTATCATCTCTTAAAATCGTGATAGAAATATACTTTTTTACAAGCCAGGCAAATGAGTATTAAAAAAAACGCTGGAAACTGAAATCTTTATATCTACATAAAAAAGTGAAGTTCCCTTTAAATTTCATCTTCTGAATTTTTCAACAGAATTCATGAAATGTGACATTTACGCTTCATGCACGAAAATATAGATTTATGTGAAGTAAAGAATCTCTGGAATGGCGTTATCTGAAAAGTTCAACCTATACTATCATTTTCACCTAAGATTTCGACGATAAAAAAATATTGTGAAACATTTCGCAACAAACTTTCTATTTTTCAATACTGACTTTTACTCTTTCAATCGGAATTAGCAAAAAGTCACTAATTAAATATGTATCGATTCGTTTACTAATTCACTTCAGTAAGCCTGAATAAATAAATTAGTAGCATTTTACTGTGAATTAGTAAACGAATTGGCGCTGTTTCATTTATAACTAATTACTAATTCAGATTCTGATAATACGAATTAAGAAATTAAATTAAATCAACAAGTAGGGAAGTTACAAAACACGTGCAACTCTTGTGAAAAGTTTAAGTATAGAATATGTAGCAATACTGATGGGTGCCTGCGTATATAGGAACTTAAGATCTCTACGCGATACAAGCGCATCTAAGAGCTTTGTCAACATGAACGAGATGTTGTACATCTACATATTCTATGTATTCTAAAATTAGAGCAACACAGAAATCACAATACAAAAAATATTGCAAAAATCTTGGCATTGAAGCAAATACAATAATATTTTCAGTGGGCTTAGTAACACTTTGTGCTATATTTGCATTAAATGATTCAATATCTAAATATTATACGCAAATTGTTTTTCAGATGACATTTTCAAATAACTGAAATCTACACAGGTCCGTATATTTTATAAATTCGATTTTGTATGAAATAATAGATCTACAATCTAATATTTTAAAATGTGCACAAATTGCATTGTGAAAAGAATTTTGATCTCACACAAAAAGATGGAATTTCAATATTCATTAAATGCGATTTTGTCCCATATGCGTGATTGAAATAACGACTCGTATGGGATAAATAAATGAATTTGGTGATCAATGAACGTCGACTGCAGGTCAAAAAGCAAGGAGTACTGTCTGCTCATTCGTATTCCAGTTTGTATGTGTGTTGCGCGCGATATGGTCTAATAAAATCGATTTCTCTGTTTATTTTTGCCCCAGAGCATGAAAATGTTTTCATTTGAAAGGTTCGTTCAAAATCCCCCTTCCCTTCTCTCACAATACCGCTTCCTCCAATTTCATATTCACGACAACTCCCGTGCTATTATTTAATATGGAGAAACCAACGGTCGTTACGCCATTGCGAACCGTGTTGTTTAAACAGTGTTACTTCCGTCGTTTCGAGTAACGAACGAATATACTTTTGCTCCTGCATTTCATTGTTAAAAACAAAATGCAAAATCGCTAAAGCTGGTGCACAAAAATAGAAAAAACGTCCCTTAGTTGGCTCAATGTAGACAATGAAATTATTGAAATTGCGAATTGGAAAAAGCTTTTGGACATTTTTGCAAAGAGATAGTCGCAAAAAATTTCACCAATTTCCGCTGTTATTTTAAATTTGACGATACATATGAAAATATCCAAACTTTAAAAATCATTCGTCGACCAAAAACTCCTTTCGAAATATAAATATTTATAATGACAATGAAGAACTATTTTTGTCTGCATTCAAAAATTGGAGAAAATTCCTGGATATTTTCTCGGCAGCTAGGAGTGTCGTAAAATTTCAAATATCTCAGATAAAAAATTACACTCTAGTGAAACGTTCTGCCTGCGGCTCTTGTTTTCCACTCTTTTAAGCACGGGAGCAAGCAAGCATGAAAAGTTTTGTCAACTGGAGAAGACTTCAATCACCGCAACCGCTTTAGCAATCCTACCAGCAGCAACCCCTGTTGGAGAAATTCTACGACTGTGATAAAACTGATTTCGCAATGTTGCACTCTCCCCAATAATCAATTTCTGAATTATAGCACGTCAGAAATATCAATCCAGTCAAAACAGAGTTAAAACTAAATCAAATTACTCAGTTCATACTTTATTCTACTCTTTAAGTTTCAAATTAACTACAATACGAATACTAATATTTAGAGAGATTACTGAACTTTTATCTGATCTCTCATTTTCTGATTAATGAATCAATTTTTTATTCACCTTCAACCTCTTGGTCTATTCTGAAGGGATCGATAGTTTTGAGTGTGTCCTATATTTAGAATGGTCGTATTCGCTATATACGTCGGAAATTAATCTATTCTCGTGATGCTTGACGCACACATGCTGGAACGCGAAAAATCGCGTAAGTGCTAGAGTACCCACCACGGGGATGATGACCGCGAGGGGATGAAAACGGCAAAGGGGGACAGAGTACACCAAACTCAATTCCCACACCCATATTTCTAGCCAGCGCCGAACTGGAAGATACATCTAGATAAATGCGGCGAAACGTGCCAGCTTTTCCGAAGCTAAAATTTTGTCTATCCCGGCTCACCGCGACCTCGTAAGCTGGGACAATTCTTTCCTCGGCAAAGCTCCAAGATTTACCGCCAACGCCCCTTCGACGTTTGACGAAAAGAGGGATCGAAAAGCTTTTAGATATATAGAATTATTTCTTAACATGCAACATTCATATCTCGACAAGTAGAAGCTACTTTGGAAGTTAGATTAGAATTGAAAGCAATACAATTCACTTTTCAATATTTTTTAAGGGATCTCTGCGCTCATCTTAAATATCCGTACAATCAAGTCAATTGCAAACTTAATTGATTGGTATAATGATGACTGTATATATCTGTCTTATAACAGACATTAAATTACATTTCTTCAATTATTTATCTTGAGCTTTTCACAATACGAGTCACGTGGAATTATCCGAATTAAAGGATCGTAATTCATAGGTCACATATTCCAACCTAAGACTTCCGCAGAATCGCGAGAACAAAATCGATACGGTTTATTTAAATTCCACGCTTCGCCTGCTATGCTGGAAGCACACACGTTTTGTAGAATCAGAATCTGTATTCACGGTTGGAATGTGGAATGAGACGAATCAAAGTCGAATGCTGAGTTCGTAAAGTGCTGTTTAAACTAAGTCGAAGCCGAGGTCTTATAAAAAACCGATAGAAAAGATTACAGCTATGGAAATCGGATAAAGGGAAGAAAAAGTTAAATAAACGTTATCCCTCTTTAAATTTTGGGAGTATAGATAGTAAGCCCAAATTTTTAATTAAGAATTACCTATTATTAGCTAAGCACATATTTATACAGAACTTCTCGAGAATCTTCTCCGATGCAGGCGAATGATATATTTTAATTACGTTAATGAAATAGTTATGTAAGAAATGATAATCCAATAAACAAGTAGCACGTGTCTCGTTGTACTTCCTGAATTCACTCATTTCTGAGTAAGCAGGACCTAATTTGTCTTTCTCAATTATTTTTTGTCTTGCACACATAGTGTTAAATTTACGTGCAAATATGTATGCTGAAGTAGACATGCGGTAAACTGTCTCATATCTCAGAATCCTATTAAGGAGTTGCGCCTGAAGATGCTTTGGTCCATTGTTACGTTTCAGATGATAAGCACCCGTCGTTCTGGGAAGTATGTCGATATACGAATTCAAACTCGCTCTATACAATTTTGAATGCATTTCAATTTAGAAATACATATTTGGTATCTTATGATAATTTAAATTTCAAAATTCAAGTATTCAATATTCAGTGGCTTATAGATAAGTGAAGCAAGACTTGGCTCGGTTAATGATATTTGATCATAATTATCTTCAGCTTTCATTTATATTATCAAATTAGATTATTTCCTAATAGGTACTATCTATACTACTATATAACAGTGCTTTCAAAAGAAACCTAATTAATTTTTTTCAGTTTTATATAAAAGGGCTTGAAATGGTGGCAAAGAGAATAATGATAAGTACACACTGAAGTTTCACCTTTTCTCGAAATGGCGGTCTAATTTAAAGGATCGAGAGTTATACAGAGGGTTTCTCCTAATTAAGAGGGCGAACCGAATCGTGTCCATTATGAGGCGAATAATTTAGCTTCGAGTGGACTCGAAGATTACAGGGTCTACTTTAGACGGATATTACCACACAATCAACTATAAAATTTATTCTCTGTGCACATCATTCGCCTACGTATAACCAAGTACCAACGGATGCGCCACGTTTGTGATTCATGCTTGTTCCACTCCTGTACGTTTTTTGCTCGTGCCACTCGGAAATTTGCGAGTATAATTGTCGGAGGACTTTTCAAGAGTTCTTCTGTTATCTAACCACTAACACTCTACTTTTTTCCACTACTCTGGAGGTTAAAACTCGAATAAAGTGGAAAGCATCAAAAGCTGATCTTTTGTTATGCGTGTGCCCTAGATGCTAATCGAAAAAAAATAGTCAAAATGGTTGTTACAAGGAAAAAAAAATATAAAAACGTTGGTCAAGTCATTAATTTATCGAAGTAACGGCTTTTGAAAATCGGCTAACTCGCTTCTAGTGTCATATGTACTTAATTTGTACTTTTCGCATAACTTCATTAAAAAAAGCATAATCCTTGTAATCTTCTTTTTTTATTTTAGAACATTACGTTTGACAAATGCCCCGAGTCGCAATCTTAATCATTTTTTTTACGTACAAAGTTCCTACTGCATTTATCGTTTCTAACTCATTATAATTAGGAGCTTTCGCTCCAAATCCTTTCACTTAAATTAGTTAAGTGGTCTTCTAATTGTTAACGCTTGAGCGATTTCTTACCTTTGATACGTGTTTATACGATTTCTTCGTAAATTAAAACCCTTTTACACGATTTCATTTTATGTGAAGAAAAATTTAATCAACTTTCACGGTCACACAAAGGAGGTTCCACTTACTTAAAGTTCGACTTATATATATTATAACAAAGAGTAAATTTCTAGTCTCAACAAAAATGTAATCTCATTTCAATCTTTAGAAAGGAAAGTAATAATTAACTGCTTTTGTTGACAATATACAGCTGTTGATATATATTAGTTAGAATTTCTTGTTGGTGCATGTATAATTATGGAAACAGGCGCCAAAGTTTGTGCTGTAGTCAACTAAGTCTCGGAGCAAATTCCTTTTCTTTGCAATGTATGGTTCAAGTGCTTGAATTAATTACAGTGTGTTTGTATCGTCGGCTCGAGCATGGGTAACAAGTAGTCACCAAGTAACGAAGATCCATCGGTAACTTTGGATGCTATTAGTTGCCAACAATATGATTTGCATCTCGTTGGTTTGTCAAGATTCAATTTAACTTCAGATAATAATTACCAATTTCTAAGCATTACAACTTAAAACAAGGTTTTGTAGAAAGAATTTCTATGTTCGTATAGGTGACCTTTTCATCAGGAAAATTGACCCTGTACAGTCTAGTGCACGAAACGCAAATGTTGAATTTCGAACGTCAAATACTCTTGAAAGCTTTCAATCTTGAAAAGTCGATCTTTTTCTGAGATAACTCTTCTATATTGTAAATATTTCTCCAAGGTAGTGCCCTACTATTGAATCAGGTTATTTGGTACTAATATTGCTATTTTATACTTTTTCCCAGAAAATGTTTGATTCCTTCATGTCTGGGTTGATTCTTATCAACTCTTAGCATGATAAAAAGAAAATCTAGCATCTCGCATCGAGATTGGGATGTATGAAAATATATGTATAGCCTTGGCCGGATAACTGCTATATGTACATATATTTGAATAAAGGTTCTTATAGTTTTGATGTTTGAGTCAATGCGCGTTGCAAAATCCCACGCGAACATCAAGCATTAAGCCAAAATAACTGCATGGCGAAAGAAAGATATGTATCTGGGTAAAAGCGAGGGTAAAGGTCTATCCATCATAGATGTATAGTTTTACTTAAAGGGGAATTTGACATTTTCTCTTAAACACTATAGTGTTTTCGTTTTGATATACTTTTCTGTAGATATAGTGTAATGCAATGCACTTACTACGTCATATAACAGAAATGATAGTACTATAAAACTAAAAGCATTTACTCTATTTTATTACACTATAGAATTTTATTCAAATATCGGGGGGTTTTTTATTATATGCATGAAAAATTATGATGGACGCGTAATTATCTAATGTCACTCGCAGAAGATAGTGGAGACTTTTAATTAAAAATATTTTCTATCAAGGAATTTTGATGAAGGAATCTCTAAAAATGTATTTAACACTGTAAACTCATTGAGCAGTTGGAATTTTAATACGAGATTACGTGTATACTAAAAGCGCCTCATACACGTCAAATAGAATGTTCTTCGTTTAGTTGTGATGAAATTACTTTATCAAGGAATAATGCTTCGTCGTTACATGAAATTTTCGTCGTAAAACGTGTGTAAAAGACAAACAATGTGAGCAGATTAATTTCGAGTAGTTGCTTCTTCTAAATAAGTAGAATAATAAATGCAATCTCTAGAACTAGTAGTTATAAGAGTTAAATAGAAAACATATTTTATAGAGTAATTCATTAAATCAACTGTTGCAGTTAGGTTTGCAACGCCAGGGGATTAATTGTCTTTTTTATAATTGCAATAGAAAGCCATTTAATCAACTTGCGTTAGCAGCAGCCAAACTCCAAAGTTGTTGGGAATTAAATTGTGCCAATTTCACACCTTTCTAAATATCGTTTTCCAACCGCAGCGTGACGAGTTGGAAACAAACTATTAGCCACATCACGAGAAAACAATTAAAGGAGTTGTAATTCCGGACATGTGCCTGGGCTGGTTGGGGCCCTCGAAATAGGAATTCGTCGCGAAGTCGTTTAGTAAAGCAGTTCTTGGCACGATCCTTTGCTATTACATACATTCGATCGATAACCCCAGACAAGAAAACACTACAGCTCTTATCGTCGAAAATCTTAAACTTTGCAAATATCGTTTTATTGAGGTGCAATTTGGAACTTTTAACCAGTTCAAGTTATTGAATTATGAACTAAGTTATTCTGAATGATATACATTTTTCAACATTTAATTTTTTTTTAAACCCATCATATATATTGATTAAGGATTATAAATAGCCGTTCTAAAGTAAATGAGGGTACCAGAAATTATGCAAATTCGAAGAAAATATAAATCAAGTTAATCGCTTGTGAAGATTAAGCTACTTATTATCTTTTGAAAAATTAGGAGATCTTTGTTCTTGACTAATGAAAAGTCAATACGTCTCAGCGACTTTTAGATCTCACATTGTTAAAATAGGCTCTTTTTCACACAGGAATGCAGGATTTGAGCATTTGAGTTTCACATGGTTTGTTACCTGCCCTTTTTCCCAAACCTGGACTTTACGACCTTCAGTGTCCTGTGTGCTCTCACCTGTACATGTACCTGTTACCAGTTACGGAACTAAAACTCACCAGTCACCACAACAGACTGTGAGAAATATGCCGACTGTCCAACTGAGAATTGACCATGCGGCTATGCGGCCTATGGAGAAGGACGTTCCAGACAATTATTGCAAACACTTAGGAATTCTTGACTCTCCCTCGACCCTACTTATTTTTTCTTAAACACACAATACGAATTTAAATGAACAGTGACAGTGATTTAACTTTAGCACAGTTACATTCAGCACGTTTTAGAATTTTGATTCATTTACACCTTAAATTTTAAAATAATAATTTGTACATATATATAATGCAATATATATATATTCAAAACCTTTGAAATCATTTATTAGAAGAATATTATTGTTATATATTGTTAGATTACTATATAGTGACAAAAATTCTTGGATTGTAAAAAGAGCAAAAAGTAAAAATGCCCGAAGCATTCAAGGACTATTTGTTACAATTTGATTGTCACGCCTTTCAATGGGTAAGTATTACTATGGTGGGTGTTCCATTTCTTTCCGAAAAAGAAAAAAAGGAAGCTGCCCAAAGCTGCAGGAGCTGACAATAGACCGCAAGGGGTATATGGAGAGGAGGCACCGGAAAATCGTTCTCCAATAAAGGAACCAGAAGGTCGAGTCAGGTTCATCTTTTCCAAGTAAGGTGGGAATTTAAGTGTCGACACGCGAGGAATTGGAGACAGATAAAATACAACTGTGAAACTACAATAGAATACGTGAATTTCTAAAGAATTTAGAAATTCAACTGATTTTTAACACATTTTCTGGTATATTTAATTCGAATAACTTTGATAATTCGCAAACGAATATTTATGGCAGAAAGAAAACATTAAGATGAGTGATTAACCATTGTAATTTAATCGTGAGAGTTTTTCCACTCGATTTTTCTCATCTTCCTATATCCGCCCCTTTCATTTCAGGATTTCTCAGAAATAATTTCTCACATTCTTTCCTTCCTAAAATTTAGAATACTTTATTGTTTCCTGTCGGGGAGAAAGCAAAATTTTCCAAAGTATGCATCTCTAGAAGGAAACTTGATTTTAAAAATTACTTCTTCTTATTTTGACAATCCTCTACTTTTGCAACATTTCTAAAAAAATGTATGCTCTATGGAAATGTGTATTGACTACAAATGAAATCATTGTTAGTGAATTTCTATTCAATGCGCCAGCAAGTCGCCTCACACGAAGAAAAAGGATTAGCGTCTGTTTATTGTAGGACGTACTTCTAGGTTTCTACGAGGAAAGGCACTTCTACCCCTGATAATCTGGTCACTTATACCAACAATAAAGTAGGATAATAATGGCCTGTCACGATCTTTCCCAGACATTTTGCTTCAATGAAGACTTTTTCCAGCCAGGAGTTGAATAAATTTTCGTGTTACAATTTTTATTTCCATTGTCAAATAATAAGGGATTTTTCCTGAAAAAATTGTTGCTAACTTTCAATTGCATTTGCCATAATATTCATGTCCTTGAATTAGACGTGAAAATGTATATATCATTCACATTAATGTTAATCATTTTAAGCTTCATTATCTTGTCAAATAATATCTTATGGGTTAATTGCTAGTTAGATTAATTCCATTGCAGCGTCAATTGTATTAATTCGAATTATAATGTAATTAAACAACTTGGTCTAGTGAACACATATGTATGCTCTTCATTAAACTTTCCCGTTTCCAATTTGATTACTCACAAATTGTTAATAGACTAAAGCAAACCTATGTGTGTACGTTATAATTATACAGTATTCTGTCTTTTACATTCTGCAATTAGGCAATTTTAGATTGAAGCTTTAGAAACTGAATCTAATCATAAATTAAAGGTTTTCCAATATCGGAAACTTTTAAAGTGAAGCATGCTCAACTTAATTTTCAATTTTCAATCCTATATTACATCCTTAAATAGAGAAAAATTGTGATTTTTAATAAAAAGATTTCTTATAAACGAAAGTGATGAGTTATAATGGATTAGCAGAAAACTAATTCCCGAGGATCTAATTCCAAAAAGAGGAGACTTATGGAGCGATTAACGGCTCACATAATCGAGACACTATCCCCTTAATGGAAATTATAAGAGTTCTGTTATTACATTAAACCGTCTTCATTACACATTTAATCTGCCTTTTTGTGTTGATGCTTCATTGTCGCGGCCAAGTTTTATCTGACGCCCTTTCGCACTCTAGATTATAAGAACGATATAACTTTGATTACTACAATAACGACCGCCATAAACGTTAAAATTCAGCTATAAAAAAAACCTGAATTGTCATCCTGGAAAAAGTATAATACTTAAAGCAATTGCTTAAATCAATTATGAAAATTCCTACTGCAGATCTTAGAATTATTTTCTGCGCTCTTGTTGCCGGAACCTTCCACTGTAATGATTTCTTAATACTCACGCCACCCACTGTGAAAATCGATTACATACATTGTTGAGCTTTCGAGACTCTCTTCAACGTGCACTATTGTGATCGATTTTCGACTGAAACTCATTTCGCAAACTCAATCACATTCTCACGTTTAAAAATAAACAGGTAACGAAAGCTATCTTACTTTCGTTTAAGCACAAAGCTTTATGCATATATATGTTAAGAATATTCTAAGAACTTAATGTGTATTTGCTCTTGTTGGTCTTTTTAAGAAGAATATTTATTGGCTATAAATGAAATAAGGTGGCAATATTTGTATGGAATTTTTCCATTAGTTCCTTTACTATAGAAAGTATAAACTTCTTTTACAGTATACTATATTTATCAAAGGGATTTTCTGAGAATATGAAACTTTTGCAGGTGAATCAATGCAGAAGAATGCTGACCAATACTGTACATTGTGCACTCACAAAGCCACAGTCTATTATTCGGGAAATCATGTGTGACTCTTGACCTCTATTCATTCAAGTATTCTTTACACGTGTTTCTTGCTAATATTCATGTAGGATAAATATCTTTCAAACGATGCCTTGTTCTCATGAAAGAAAATCATAATGTAGCAGAAAGTTATTTTTTTTAGCTCTATATATATAAAGTTTGTCAATTATAAGTAATTATCGACTCGAATCAAGTCTCGAATGTTAAGGACCTTCGAGCGTGGCGAAAGCTCGGATGGATAGCCGTTCTTTTTTTCAGTTAGAAAGGTTTTATGCAGTTTCCTCTTTCTTGGGCAAATTTCCAGACAATGAGAGCACTTCAACTGAAAAACGTGGATGCAGACGTTTTCCCAAAATAATGATTCTATTTCTTTTCAAAAATTTTCCAATGGCAAAATTTTAATATTTAAGAGCAGCTTAATAAACATGAGACGTATCATGCTTTCTTTCTATTAATCAATATATGTCTGGAGAACCACCTCTATATTCTGAACTTTGTTCAACTACCCTTATTAATAAGTCTCGTAAAATCTGAACTCAGCACTTCTGCCAAATATTTTCGCTCATAAAAAGTTTACTTTAGTGCAAATGCAATTCAAAGAACACTTGACACTAGTTGGGTGTTTTATTGATTTTCCTGTGCAATACGAAGAAACGAATGATTACATATAGAGAAGGAGGTCAATTATATGCCTCTCAAGAGAAAAAAGTAGAACGAGATAAATCGAAACTAGAAGAAAAAGCGGAAATAAAGGCGGAAATAAAAGAAGTAAAAAGAAATAACAAGAAGTAGAGACAATGACTAATAGAAGGCAAATATCATAGTTAGTTATAGTTATTATACTAAGTGTGTTACATTGGCTTCTACCTGCTTCTAAAAGCAGGTAAGGAATGAAAAAAGCTGCACACGGTATTCCCAAATGGTCCACCCATCCAAGTACTAACACCGGGCCCAAAGTTGCGCTTAACTTCAGTGATCCAACGAGAACTGGTGCTTTCAGCATGGCATGGTCGTTTCCAAGTAGTGAGTAACGTGATTATAGAATCAAAGCTTGATTGAATATACATTATACAGCTTTAGTTATTGACGGAGATTACTGTAGCGAATCGGCAGATTTTGATCATCACCCACCGAGAAATTCTAGATACTCTGGAATTTCTATTGTGATTTGAGAGAAAGGAAAAAGAATAAGAAAATATGGTGGAAAATGATTCTAGTTGAAGCCCGAGATGAGAAAAATAAGAAATAAAAAAGAAAAAATAGTAATCACTACAAAAAGGAGGGCAATATTATACGCTCATCGGGAAATTTCTCTCTTGCACTTTGTTCTGAAGGAATTCGGGGAAAATAAGAGACCAAGTCAATAAAGAATTAAGAAATCGATATCCAACAGTTTCATAGTGTTTTCCCAAGTCTAAACTATGAATTTCCATTTTTAAGACAGAATTATTCAATCTAGTATTTCAGTTAAAAATATTTATATCTGAAAACATTGTTCACCTTTTTTATTTTTCTGTATATAAAATAAAATTTGCTGGTTGAATTAACAAATTGCTTCGGGTTAGTTGCTCGAAGACTAATCGTTTTGTGGAGTTGGAAAATCAGCGGAAATCCCAGATGAGTGCTCACATTATTTGACTGAAAAGATATATTTTAATGGGTCAAAGATTAAAGGCCGTGTATTAAATTACTTTATAATCCCGGAAAAAATGATACTGCAAAATAAGATTGTAAGCCATAACTTGGAATAAAAAAGATTTCGACAATTATAACAATGTTCAACTCATATAAGGAAGATTTTTTTCTGAAATTCTTTATGCGATTCATTTATTGGATCAGAAAAAGTTTATTTGACGAGAGAAGTTTCTGCGAGGATGTGGATCTCCTCTGGGACTAATTTTCCAGGATATCTCGAACATGTATCTGACCTTAGAGAATATTTACGATTAAAAAAATCCTTTAGAAATTATCTGAATAAGCTATATTAAATGACTTCTGTAATACTTGTAATAAGAATCTTACATTTCCGCTAAACTTATAATTACATTAAAACCCAACATGTGTTCACCGGGTAGAACACGCGTCATTTATTGGAAAAGTGTCCTTGACGGACTCCCCCAATTTCCGCTCTTTGCAACCCTTATTGGAAAGCTCTTCGTGTCCAAAGTTTCTCCATTAAAGAGAAAAGTTTCTGTCTTCGCGAAATACCAGATTCGTGTAAAACTCACCAGAATGAAGCGCGATCTTTCGATCATCCTCTTTTTTTTTACTGCTAGTCCACGAAAATTGATAAACCAAATCACTAATCCACTTTTCCTAGAAACTTTAAGTCACTCAAGTTGAAATTAAAAGAACGAAAGCACGTCAAAAAACACTAATTCAAATTCAAAACAATAGAGTTTATAAATCCTAAAGCAATTCGTTTAATCTTTAGCGACACTTGCTATTTTGTCGTAGTTCGATGATGAATATTATTTGAAAAAATTCATAACGACTTACATAAATTTGCCGGTTTTTTGAAACCTCGTGGTACGTATGTCTTCGCGCTTTATGACAACACGTTACTCGCACGAGGTGTTCGCGCTGAAATGCACCGCACGAGTAAATCGGCTTTTACGAGAGGCGCGCGCTTTCCCCCAAGGATCGTGCAGAGCCACCTCGTGGAACTTGGGGCAGATCGAGGAGGCAGTGGACCACCACCTACAACCCACAACCCCCGCAGAGTCACCCACTTTGTATCGCGAATCTGGGATTAGAGTTAGGGGTTGAACTTTAGATGGAAGATGAGGGAAGAAAAGAGAAGCTTTAAAGTTCATGCGGGGACGTTATGGGTTCGATTTTGTAGGAAGAGAATAATTCGAGAGATCACAGTGATCAAGTGGTACACATTGATCAAATTGAATTGGAAATTACCCTTTGAAGTTGGGAAATTAATAGTCCATAAAGGTAAAAGCATCCATGCAGCATAGATTCTCGGGTATTGCAATCTAATTCGTTATCTATATTCGTTATAAATTCAAAATAGACAAAAATCGTACGTAATCGCGTAATATGACATATAAGTTTTCTTTTATTAATTTTCCATAAACCTCTAATGTATTAATTAAAAATTAGAACAATATGGCTTGTTATGTCAACATTTTCTCATCCATTTTAAAATTTGATAGTATCTACCCTTTCGTATGAGAAAATCCTTTCATTTTTTGCAAAGTATTGGACTTTTTGCGTTTTATATTTGAGTAACAAAGGCGGTCTATGCTTTATTCAACTAACCATCCCTTTGAGTTGGGTCAGTGACTTTCTCTTCCCTATGCTTTTTAAGGGTTTCTTTTTTGCAGGGAAGCGTTTTATGTTTCTGAGAATCTACCCTCCTGCATTGCATTAAACCCAAAACATCATATCATGTTCGAAAAATTAGTTTCTTGTGGCAGTATTAATTATTCTACAATACATCAACAAAAATGTACACTTTTCATATTTTACATAGTTTGATATTTTACAAAATCTTATGCTTGCTAATTCATTAACAATGGGAGAATACTATATAAACGAAATTAAATGATTAAATTCGTTGTAAATTATCTTAGGAATAATTCAAGATTAATTTATTTCCCTCTTCCGAGTTCTAAAAATATCGACCCTCTTAATTCTAAATGCTCCGGAGTGGAATATTCAGATCATGATAATAGCGGGGGTAAAGAGGATAATAAATCATTCCTTCATTGATTGAATAGCAAAGGGAGACAAATCATTTTTAATTCACGTAGACCGACAGTACATCGCGGGTGGAAGTACATGTAGTTCAATTTAAAGGTCATAAGCACAAGCGTTGGGCGTTCGATATATCGTCGATTTAATTGAAGAATTCACAATCTCACCAAAATTCTATTCACGTACTTATATATATATACGTATGCATCAAAATTTTTGACTCACTATACTCAAGCGTCTTGGCAGATCGCGAATGAAGATTTCTCTGAGTGAATTCTCAAAAAAGACAGTTGTTTCCGGTGCAGAGGAGTCGAATCTGTGACTTTAAAATGCAGCTGCTTGCTGTATATTTACACGTGCCCTGCATAACTGGCAACATTATGTGTTACCGTTATCTTCGCGAAGTGGAATTATATGGTGCGATTATTTCGCACCCTCTGCTATAAGTTAAAAGTCTTCATTGTATATCATGACATCACGTTACACAGAAAAAGGAAATGTTCAGCAGGTGTGACTTTGAATCCGACAAGCAAACAAACACCTATATGTTTGTTTGTTTAACAATTGAAAGCTGAAACATGTTTGCGCGAAAACGTTTATTTTAGTTTCGATAGAAAATGACAAAGGAAAAATAACTTCAATTAAACTTGGAATCATAATTGAAGGGAGATAGAATCTAAAAGCAGAAAGTTTTTCTTTTTATTCAAATATATGTATGGTATAATTATATAAATATAAAAACGAATTTATTTCTAGCATTCGCAACTGACAGGAATTTTTCTGTTTGTATTTCTTATGCCTCCACGTTAGAAAGGCACGTATATAGAAGGTGAAGGACCTGAAGTTTTTTAAACTTCTAACTCACACGACCTCAACCAATTTGATAAAGAGTCTCTTTTTGTACGCTGAGGCAAGAGAGCCGCTCTTACTTCAGATAAATCCGCTTTGAAATGAGAGACTTAAATCCCCTAATTAACAAGATTAGTCACGTTTCACCATGGAAGATGCTTATAATAGGAATAGTTCGATAAACAGTGGACTTCAAACAATAAATGGCATTGCGTAAAATTGTATTTTGAAAGTCATGCGATAATTGAACTTTAGTTTGGATTTCACTCTTGCGGTCATAAAAGAATCTTCTATAAATATGATTGATATCATAGTCCAAAGATCATGGATCAGATATCAAATATCTTATATGGACGTAAAATCTTCTATATGGAATTTTGAATCGAGAAGGAACGAATTGATTATATTAATTTCGATTATATGTATATTAAATAAATAACGAAAAGAAAATTTCATTGAGCAGTCATCTGTACATTATTTCATGAAGAAGTTGATCTAAGTTTTAATGCAAACAGAGAGAGAGTGAAGATCGAGAATATTGAGATTCACGATTTACCTTTTCTAATGTAAGGAGTTTCGTCCCCCTTTGTTTTCAAACTTGTTGGAACTTAACATTTCCTCGGCGGATATTCCAAGCATGCTGAATGGAATTTTCGATCTATTTACTGCAGCAACGAAAACGGAAGCAAACCGTTTTGCAGAAGATCTGACGGTATTTGAGAAATTTACGATCAGCTTAATCTATGTGCTAAAAATCCAAAACATGCAATTCTTTTATCTAATCTACACTTTTTTAAATGATAAAGAACAAGAGTCTTAGGTCAAATTAGAGCTAATTTTACTTTATAATATCAACATGCAAAACGAGCATGCAATTTTGATTGATAGTGGGAAAATAAGCTGATTATCAATCCATCATTCAGTTTGCTAAAATTGTCCTAGGAATCTCTATTTTTGAATATTTCGAACTTTTAAAAAGTTGGAAACTATTTGGGAGGGTTTGTTTTTGATTTCGTTACTTTTTAAGTCCATTCTGGTAATGAATGGATCAGACCACGAGTGATTCTCGGATTGTGGTGCAACTCAAAACGCCGCAGAAAAAAAGTCGACGTTAAGCTGGTGGATCGATGCCACGACAACGACAGCGTGGCTCCAGCCAGCAGACTGCTGGTCGACAAGTTTTCGTATCATAGTGTAAGAATGCCATGGAATTCTAGGAGGTACATATCCTATTCTCGTCCACTGTTTCCATTTCCATTCTCATTTTCGCAATCTCCTTCCAGAATTTCAGTGCTCTCCCTACATCTGTTCTTTCTGATCGTCCAGCACTACATTCGACAGAAAAAGGATTCGAAACGAGAAACTACGTTTAAGCCAATTGTTGTTAAATTGCTCGAAATCTCGAAGAGTGACTCCAGAATTTTAGTACTATTACTACGCATTTCTGATACTTTCAATTCAATTCATTCACATTTTAGAGAAAAAAATAAAATCAAGAATCCTATCCAAGCTTGAAAATAATGAGAAGCTTTCTCTCGGAAATTACTTCTGCATTTTAAATTAATTCTCTTACATTCCGGTTATGCAAAAATAAAGTGATATAAAGGAGAAATATAATCTGAATGAAATCATTTCAAGAAGGTTTTTTGTAATCGCAGAGTGTAAATCAATTTCTCATCAATTTTTTCTTTAGGTATGCATTATATTTTTCTTTTTGAATAGTGGGAGAAGCAAGTATGTAGATGAATGAAGCTTGATGTGAGCGAAAGGTGAAGAATGAAAAATTAAATGCCGGAAACCAGAATCCATTATCTGATAACATGGAAGAGTGAAACTATGTGATACAAAAAGCCTCTTGGTAACGGCCGGTGTTCTTGATGCGCGCGCACATGCAGGTAAAAGATTCCTGTTTTTCTCTTTTTTTTGTCACCCCTCGTCCCATAAAAAACGACCTATCGAGTTCGTAATTAATTTTCACAGTAAATATAGAACAGAGTGACTCTTTATGTACTTTTAATGTCCGAGCGAAAAATTTAATTTTCGAGCACTTGCGGTGTAGAACAGATTCGTCAAGCTTTGTTTCATTCTCTCGGTAGCTTCATGCCACTTGAGGCTCCGGATCCATGTGGATCCAAGAACCGATTATTATTATAATCTTCAGGCGCTAAACATGAACAATACCTTGTTAGAGTTTCATTTAATAATGTTTTTGTTACTTGAAAATTGTAACTTTACCCTTTCCGCACCTAAAACTTTAAACACTGGAAGGATTTAATAAAAGAATAAAATGAACTTAAACCTACTGGTATGTAGTTACAAAGTCACACTTTGCAGGAAAGGCATTTTTTATTTCTAGGATGAAGCACATAAACCACTTTTTGTGTTTCAAGTGGGTATTTTACTTTATATCAGAGCTGAATTCTGCTTTTTCATTGCTGAACGAGAGAGTTGGGTGGAGAGTCGTAAAGATTTTTCTTGGTGCAATATAAAACGCCGCGACAACAGTGGTATAAAGTAGACTATATTTTTGGCACTTGGTATTTGTAGAAGGAAAAGAAATTTGCACAATGAAGGAATGATAATACTCTACATTCTACTGTAGAAAAAATTATAAATTATTAATCTCTCAGATTAATAAAAAAAATGATGAAACAAATAGATGTTTCTTTGAACTCAGTTTTGCTAGAAAATATTTCGAAAATTATTGGGAGGTGCATTAAACTGTAAAAAGTTCCAATAATAAGAATTTTATGAATAGATTGTCACCTCAGAAGAGAGAATCCGCTTTATTAGGATTTAAAAGATGTCATCTGTCACAGATTAGTATTGGCTAGGAAGATAAGTGACTCTTTAAGTGACATTCATGGATTTAAGAGACCTCCTAGCGTTTTATACTATTTAGATAATTCATATATTTCACATTCATTGACTAATGACCAGAGGTTCTCATTCTTTATGAATAAATTCGAATTATCATTGAATCTTAAAACTTAATATGTTAATCTCAAAAAAATAGCCTCTCTACACAGTGTAAATTTCATTCTTTTTTATTAATTCTTTCAAACACGATGTACCTTTTCAAAACATTTCTTTCCTTGGTAAATAACATTGAGATTCACTGGAGATGCATCGCTTAGGAAAGAACCATTTTCGATAAAATATGTTTATATAGAAACCATTAGGCATTCATTTGAATACAAAAAGCATCACCTATCGCTGAAGACACATTCCACATAAGACTTAACGATGATACTCATCGGTGTTTTAAAAAATTTAGTTATTATCTGGGAAGTAAATGTTACAATCTAATGTTTAAAGAGAGAAATTATTCATAAACTCTGCACGTATAGCTGTTTTCACAGTTTGTATTGTAAAGCTTGTCAGAGCATAAATCGTTACATTTCAGATTTCAAAAGGAAAAGAACCATGTCAATGTAAAAAAAAAACATATACCGTACGTACATTGTTGGCGCCTGAAATTTTTTACGAGCCCATTTCCCGGGAGTTTCATGTCTACACGGGTGAGCACTGGCGCCGCGCATAAGTACTTTCTACAAGCATAGATAAGTGTCTCTTTACATAGGGCTTATCAAGCGATTTTTTCAAGCACTTGTCGATATACTGATATGCTTGATTTTAATTATTTTATCGTTTTTTGCTCCTAATATTTTTTTAACACATTTAAAACATTTTTAAATATAATCGATTAGCATGGTGACTCCAGCGGGCACCCATCCAAGTACCAACCGTGCTCAACGCTGCTTAACTTCAATGATTCTCTCTCTCAAGGATGGAGGGGAAATGTATAACTTAGGGCTTTTTAGGGGAAGGTAAGTGTTTATTAATATAATTAAAATAATTCTAATATGGAACATTATAATTTATTAAATGTGATAATTTACCACATAAGAACAATTTAGTTTCCCCAACTTTACGCTCGCAATATATTTTTTTTAAACTAGGCCATTTACCTCCGTCTGTACGAAACTAAGGTAAATGGCCTAGTTTCAGGAAGAAATATTTATTATCAAAATAACATGTATCTATACAAAAGACTGGTAATTGTTAAATAAATACAAATTTTAAAATATAATAAGGGGAAATTGATCTAATAACAAAATATAAATATATATGAAAGTTATTTTTTTTTTAATTTACCTCCTACATCCTGCAGGATCAGGAAGAAAAGATCCTTTCAAAAATGTTTGCAGTAGTGGCATCTTTGAACGAACACTGAAACCTTGTTCAAACAAGTATATCCTGTTTCATTATATCCATGTTATACCGATAACATAGTACCGCGTTGCTTCAAGAATGCCTGACACGTAGACACTTGTGCTCAGGGAAATAAATATCTTTAACATCAATAAAACGTAATATTAAATACAAAAATTAATTATTATGAATTGGCAGCTAAAACTCTTCTAAAAGATAAATTCATCAAGTCTAAAAGTGCAATATTAAACATAATATAACACAAAATCGGACAAGTGTACGCGTATCCTGTAGAAAAATATAAAAATTTATTAATCCTTTTCGTCTAAAAATCACAATTTTCTTATTTAATTGTCGCAGAGTATTCCCATAAATAAATTATATTTTAAAAAGTGAAAGTTCAAGTGTCAATGACATGTTGCATTGACAGTATAAATACAAAAGAATCGAATATAAATCTTTTTTGTAAGCATGACGCACAGATCTCATGCTTTCTATTCTTTTTTAATTTTCCTTTTTATTATTACTAAAATCCATGCTCGTTATCCACAAGAACAATATTTCAAGGTAAGTAATTTCGTATATTGCTTAGAAAATATTTTGGTTGCGGAAAATAAGGTAGAATTCTGATGGGGTGAAACATATTGATCATATACGTTCTCGCCTTATTTGACGTCTGTTCTGCTTGTTTGCGTGGGTGTCATTTGTCTCGCTTCCTCCCTCATTCAAGAACTTGTCGTCAATTTTTACCTTACAAAACACATTTTTATTCACAAAATTATAAATATCACTATGCATTGCATTACACAATAATTATTCACTGTAATTTATTTTAATTATCTTTTAACAAAACAATATATATATATATTATTAACAATATAGATATATTCAAAATAAATTTCTTTCTTGAACAGATTTTAAATATTTTGAACTTCAGTTCAGTTTCTTAAACTAGTGTACTCATTTACACTAGATTACAATACTAAATTATAAGATTATATATAATTTTCCTTGATATCAAAATTCCTTGCAGCGAGCTTCAAATCACATATCAGATACTTCATTCGATAAGGATGAGTACCTGGAGTACGTTGATGAAAATGAAAACGAAAGAGGACCAATGGCTCCATTATGGGATCCAATGCTGCAAAGAAATATCTATTCAGGAGGATTGAATACCTTCTCGACAAGAACTGTATCAAATCCACAAGAAGATTTGGATCCAAGTAGGTTTCTTATTATATAAAACTATATATAATGAAATAGAATATGATTAATTATTATTATAATTTGTACAATAAACAATTATTTATTCAGACATCGTGTGGGATTCCAAATGGGCATCAAACTTGCAATTAGGACAAGTCAGTGCAGTGTCAATAGATCCTGAAGGCAATGTTGCTATTTTCCATAGAGGGACACGAGTCTGGGGTGTTGGGTCTTTCGATGATGAAGAAAGGTTCAATCTCATTGATAATGGTCCCATAAAGCAAAACACCATCATTTTGCTAGACAAAGCAGGAAACCCAATTCTTCATTGGGGTAAAAACATGTTTTACATGCCTCATGGTCTGACAATCGACCATTTAGGAAATTACTGGATCACGGATGTAGCTATGCATCAAGTATTCAAATTCGATGCTAAGGACATAGAGAAAAACAAAGAACTTTTGATGAAGGATTCTAGTTTTAATATAAATCTTGGTGGATTCAGAAAAAACAATGAGGATTTGTTTAAAAATAGTATTCTTAAACCGAGCTTGATATTGGGAAAAGCTTTCGAACCTGGAAATGATGAAGAAACATTTTGCAAACCCACTGCAGTTGCTGTAATGAAAAATGGAGACTTCTTTGTCAGCGATGGATATTGTAATTCTAGAATTATTAAGTTCAATGCGAAAGGAGAGAGGATTCTAACTTGGGGTAGAAGTTGGAAAATACAAGGTACTTTTCTATTTTTTACATCTGAAACTAATTTTAGCTCATATTATAAATACTCATATTATAAATGTTATTGTTCAGATAAATCTCTAGAAGATCCTCCACCAAATTCACTTTTTGTGCCACATGCTTTGGCATTGGCAGAAGATTTGGGATATCTCTTTGTGGCAGATAGAGAACATGGAAGGGTTTTGTGTTTCTATGCTGCAAATGGAACATTCCATAAAGAGTACAAAGACAGAATTATGGGAACAAAAATTTATAGTATTGCTTATGCAAAGGGAAAATTATACTTAATCAATGGGCCTGAGCCAGTTGATACATCAACACATGTTCGAGGGTTCATAATAGATATCAATACTGATAAGATAGTATCTCAATTTGCTCCTAATGGAGATATGGCTCGACCTCATGATATTGCTGTGACACCTGATGGCCATGAAATTTATGTAGTTGAACTGGATTCACACAGAGTTTGCAGATTTATTCAAGGTATGGTAACATTTTTATAATTGTACAACGATTCTTGTGAGAGCATCGTAGTGTTTTCTCGTTTCTTAAACAAAACTCAACTCAACAGAGGCATCCTTCCCATATATAAAAGGAAACGACCTGCAATCGTCTTTTAAGATATGTGCAAACCAAAAAATTGTCGATTTCGATATATGTAAATGGCTGCTAAAAATGTATGCTGTTTAAGCCAAAGTAAAATGAAGAGGCTTCCCAAAGGCTCCAAAAAGGCTCCTAGGAGTGACAAATTGTAAAAATTTACTACTACTTAAATGTTTAGTTTCATTTTTATTATTTGGAAGAGTTTTGTTACGCTTGTAGCCTTTTGTTCATTTTAGATGTTGATTCAAAATTCAATTTTTCTTTTGTAAATATAAATGAAATTGAATGAGACACTTTTGCAGTTTCTGAATGGGAAATTTCATGCTAGACGCATAAAAACCGTTTAAGGCGATATTAAAAGTATTAAAATTTCGAAAATTTCTCAACAATTAACAAAATGTATGAGATGAATTATAGATACACGGTTTTTGTGAGCCATGGAATCCTTACAGTTAACGATATTTCAAATATTTGTTTCCTTTCTATTATTAGCAAAACAATAATGCTGAAATTGAAATTGCAATTAAAAGTATTCTTTCAAAAATTAGTACCGGGTATTCAGTTTTATTGGAAGATTGTAACTTTGGAAGTCTCCTAAAACGAAGCTTCTAGTGAGACTTTAGGATACTTTTGGTAGCTTTTTCATTTTGTATTTTTGTAATCTTACATTATTTTCTCTTTCAGGTAGAAATAGTTCAGCACAACAACCTGTATCCTCTGATTTAAAAACATCAGGGAATTCAGATTCTGATTATAAAACTGCACCTTTATCAGATGTTGGTATAAATAAAACATCTGCAAAGTCATCATCAAGTTCCTTAGCCTTGTCTCTCATCGTTTCTATGATTGTTCTAATTGTACTCTGCTTGATATTAGCAGCAGTTGTTTCAAGATGTCGAAAACGAGGTAGATTATTCCGTTACGGAGATGAGACTATCGAATTTAGTAAATTAATGCAAGAGAATGATGATGATTAAATGTTTGAGTGTCTAGATTTTTTTAATTGTAGGAGGCATGAAGATGAAATTCCGTTTTTTTCGAATTTCAGAAACCGGTGACTGTCTCAGGTTTTATATTTGACTCTAAGTTACCTGTATTTAGCTAAATTATTTGTAGTATGAGTTAGAGAGTCATATTTAGATCTAATTTTGTATTCTGTTTAATGCACTTGTATATAGATGTTAAGTATTTATGAGATAATGCCTGTTTTTATTTTATTCTCTCTCATTTTATGTTTATTTCATATTTATTATTCTTGAACCCATTGTGAAATTTTAATATACGTAGTGAATTTAATTGTGTGTGCTTACTTGTTATTGCCAAAGATGATAACTTTTCATTCTAATCTATTTGAGATTTATTATTTTATATGTATAAGTTTGCTTTCGTCTTTTCTATTGACAGGTGTATTTGACTTTTTTTTATACAACTTTAACATTCCTTCCGCATTATCTTCATAGACTGCTTGTTAATTGTATTGCTTGTAAATTTTGTACATATTCTTTTCAAATGTAAGGAAATTTACGTTTATCAAGTATTTATGATGTACATAGTGAAATATTTAATTGTACAACATAGAGATTCTGGTAGTTCAGATTTCAATTGTACATTTTTTACTTTCCTTGCTTACAATATATTGTTTTTATGATGAATTTTCGTTTTATGATTTAATGTATTCCTTCCTTTATAATTATTATGTTATTTTACTAATGATTTTACTGTTTTTTAATTTAATATGTGTAAAAACTGATAAAAGTTATGTATATATTTCCTGCAGGGTGTTTATTAACGTCTCGCAGAAGAATGGAGTGGGACATAGGAAAAAAAGAAAATTTTAAACTATCTAGTCTGCTGGAAAACAAAACAGGAAGAAAATTCAAATTTTTTGAGAAGAGGCCAAATACAAAAGATTTTAGCAAATTGAGCACAGAACCTGAAACATCAGAAGATGAACAACATCCGGAAGATAGTTTGACTAAAATTATTTAATGCCATTAAATTGAGATTAGACCTAAGGTTTAATTCCACAAGCAGTCAATTAAGTAATATTTTTCATTCCCCATTTCCCACTTTTCAATTCGAAGATTTAAACTTATCTAAAAATATAGTGCCTGTCAGCAATGATAGGTATTATGAATTTAGAAAAAAAGAAAATCAACAAATGAAAATTGGGAAATGAGAATTGGAAAAAATTGCATAATTTACAACCATAACTGTCATAATTTAAATTAATATTTCTGTTTTCAAATCATTCGTAGTCAATTCAATAACATCTTGTAATAATAATTTCTTACATATCTTACATGCCATAATATAAAATTGAGCCACGTCTGACTGACAATTTTATTACAACATAAACAATTAACATTAGTTTAAGAAAAAGTTTGAATGTTAATTTGACATTGGCAAAATTAGTATAATGGGTGTAAAGAAATCTAAGAAAGAAATTGCAATTGATGTGATCATTTGCAACTCAAATCAGATAAAAAAAGTTTTCATTGGATACATATTCCTTTTAGGTTTCTAGAACTCGCTAAAGATTAGGCAATAAAAAAGAAAAATACCCTATAAAGACTATAATTATATGCCTAAAAATTACTTCAACAATTTTTATTATAATTTCTGCAAATATGAACTACCCATCAATACATATTTTAATAATTACAATATTGATCACTACTGTGCCGCAATATTTTTTGATGACATTATATGGCGCATCTTTTGACCTCTTACAAAAAAGATGCGTTATGAAGTGCCAAAATTTGGTGCTCTTACTCTGCTCTTACACTACTATATACTTATATTTTTTATTTTATTGAATGCAGTGCAAGTTTTTGAAATACAATCCTTTATCTTTTTTATGTAACTTTGTATGAAATTTTAGAAATCTATCTCTATAAAATTCATGCTGAAAGTAGAATTTATATCAACAAAGAATCTTATGCGAGACGTTAGTGAAAAGATAATCTATATAAGTGTATTTTTATTATTGAAAAAATAGATGTCTACTGATATTCTTAAAATTTAAGAAAAAACTTTTGTCATGATTTTTCAATATCGAGATTAATTTCGAAGTCTGCAGAAATTAAATTATAAATCAATTAAATCTATAAATGTTGTGCTATTATCAGTGTGGAATGCTGGAAAAGAAGTCATCACTGTTTTAATTAATCCTCTGCTGTTGGAACTAAACTCGTTGAGTTGATTAAATTATGATTGAAGTAAAAAATACCTAATTTATTCAATTATGATGAAATTACATCAAGTGTATAAATATAAAAAAGTATTTTTCATCAATATCAGTATTAATAGTTAAAGAATGAGCTTGATACATGTCAGCGCACTAAATCCTTTATAAAACTGTCTCCAGTTTGGAATTCTACTAAGTTAAGGAGAAAAAAAAGAAATGAAAAGATGTATTACTACTATTGTATGTATACAATATAATTATAAACTAATTTTTTTCTTAATTCAGCAATATATTTAGAAAAACTGAAAATCTCTTACTGCATCGTACCTGAAATGACAATTATTTATGTAATTGAGTTTTTGAAAGTTGAGCATATCTTAAAAACATGAAATTATCATAGAAAACTGAATGAATCGTATATTTTATTTATAAATACTATACCGTACAGATTTATTGGTTTTTCCACTTTTCGTTGACAGTTTGTATCGGATATTATTATCTGAAAAGAAATAATTTTAATATTCTGCTTGAATTGTATGCAAAGTTTGATTCCGGGAATTAACATAAGTTGTTTAATTTTTTAATAGTAAGATTTTATTTGCGGTTTCGAGTAGAATTTCACGGATAAAGGTTAAATAAAAATAATTAAGCCGAATAGGAAGCTTCTGTAATTATATCTGTAGTGGAAAATTCATTAAATAATGTTTACTGAATTGAAAGATTTTAGTGTAAATAAATGTATTGTAACGTTAATTATGCAGCAGCATGAACTTGTAAGTGTATATCAAAAATATATGAAACGTGTATATTTTGAATAAAAGTAACTGTTTCTATTACTGTCACAGCATTCTGTCTCCAGAAACAAATTTCATTTACAATACTTCATTTTACTTAACAATTTTTAATAGTGATGAAATCCACTTTTTGTGCATAATTTTGAAGAAGCTATAGGAAAAAAATATGGATTTGTAGTTGGTCTACTAAAAGGAAGTAAGTTAAGAGAAATTAAGAGCAATTGAATATCTTTAGTTGAAATTTCACATATACGACAAACGAGAAGAGGAACTTACAAGAAAGGTAATGAATGAGTGTTTGCATAACTTATAGCGAGGATAAGTAATGCGAAATGATGTTAAATGAATCGGTTATTGCCTCATTATATGACTTAATGCACTGTTAAAATGTCAGACGTTCTAACTATTATGGAGGCGTTTAGTATATTCTGGCGAGACATCACTAATGAAAAATCGAATTCTTTAATTTGGCATGCAATTTACAGGATCTGAAAAAAAAGAAAAATAAATTTTGAATATAGGAATTATTTTTAAAATCCAGTAATGCCAATATTTTAATAATGATTTATTTTACACACTTAGTTGACTTCTATACACAACTATACAACGATAAAAATGATAAATCTTTTATTTAATTTAAACTTTATTAAAGCAATCGATCTCTGTTATCAATCTGCGTGTTTTAATTTAATTTAAACACAAGAATACCTAAAAACAATGACTTCCGGAAACGAAAGAGTCTAGCTAAGGCTTTGCCAAATATAATTTGCTTGAAAATCTCCATTTATAAGCAAACATAAGACTTCGGAGATATTTTTTTAAATTAAGAAAATAATCTTGTATTACTCGATATCGCAAGAGTAAACAGGCGAATGCGTTCTTTTATCGATGGATAGTTTGGGCGATTATACAGTGTATTAAATACATATCAAAGAAGTGAGAATATTTTTATTTAGAATCACATCCAGGAATATAGAACTAAGCTCGGCATTGTCAAACTAAAAAATTGTATCAAATGTAAATAATTTTACACTTTAAACCATCAAATGCTGTAACATGTTTTTTTATATATCTTCCAAGATATAAATATATAATTGTACATAAATAAATCAATATTAAAGATATTCTTAATTTCATGAATAATATATTATACAATTTCCTGATGTGATTCTATTCATATTCATCAGATTTTTTGCTGCGAAGCGGTTGCTTCCAATGCTGTTAATTTTTTTTTAATTTTTTGCAAAGTTACTATTGTTAGGTATCGGTTTTAATGTTTTAGCTATTTACTCAAATTATATCTAATATTGTAATAATAATTTTTAATAAAGCATACAAATCTTAAATAACGTGATATATTGTTTGTTTAAAAAATTGAATTTGTATGACTAATTTCCGCTGTACACTCGTTTCAATATTCACATGAATTTTCTTTGAATTCAATTGCATTAATTCTTATTCATTGAACTAACTTAAATTGATTTGAATTCAATTGCAGTCATGAAAAAAACAACTTGTTAAGGAACTTTCGAAATTGGTTATACAAATAACTACAACGCCTTATTTTTTAATAGTAACATTTTGAATTCTGCATTTACTGAAAAAAGAAATAAATTCGTGAATTTAGCTTCAGATTAAAATTAGCAGCATTGGGCAAGTTTCATAGAAACGCTAAATACATCATTAATTATTACATTTTCTTTTATCTATTCAAGTGTAATAAATTCCTCAACTTCAAGCCGTCCACAACGTGATACGTCGTCCTAAAACAATTTGTCCGGCACCTAAGTTTTGTACATTATAAATCGTATACGTTCGTAATGGTACATCGATATTGGCCTAGAGCTAATTCACGTGGTATCGTTATCGTTACTTATAAATAATTAGTTTTACGATAAATTCGTACCTAGAATAATCGACTTCTTGTCACATCATTCATCGACAGAGCGCATATTTTTCGCCTCCTGTTTCATATAGCGCTGCACGTTTAATTTGCATTATCATATCGGAATCCTCACTGATAAAAGATGCAGAAGGAGACAGTAGCTCGTCCCAAAATATCACAATGTCCAAGTATACTCGTGTATGCAAATAGCATTTGCGTTATCGATATTATTATTAATATTATTACATCATAACGTTATATTTAGTAATATATACTTATTACACAACTATAGACGTATACTTTATTTACAAAATTTATTATACCTCATTGACAACAACAGAACAATCTATACTTACATTATCAGTAGTCTTATTCATTGAACTTCAAGTAATTTCAACACAAAAAATATAATGAACTTTAGTTAAAATTTCGAAAATGAAATTGAAAAGTCAAATTCGTTGTACTGAAAAATATTTGAATTCCTGATCTACGAAAATTAATTAATAATATCAATTGGATTGGAGTAATCACTTTCATTTTTCACCCACGAAAATTTATTTCCTTAAACTCTCTTCTGGAAATATTTTGAAAAGTATTTTGTGGGAGAAAGATATTTTTGGAAGAAATATAGGTAACCACGATTGTTGTAGTTACCTAAACCATGATTATTGTAAATATTATATTTTCATATTTAAAAACAACTCCAGTCGTGGTTACACATAATTGTATAATGTATTTGCTTATAGACCAAACTTTTAATACCCTTTTTAAAATGTATTTTCAAGGATATACCATTCAGTCAATTTACAGTGCAGCTACTGTTCTGACTTTCGTACATGATCGACTATAATTAAAAATACATTGAATCCTTTTAAAGATTCAACTGCAGTAATTACGTTATGAATTACGCCTACTTTTGACTATATTTACAATGCCACGTATTAGGTAACTGTCGTATACTTTTTATTACGTCTCAAGGACAAGAGACGATTTCGGCTCGTATATTCATGGAACATGTATTATTATTAAATTTTGTCGCTTAGATGCTGTAATTTATTATTATTTTTTAAATTGCACAACCCTTCTCGTGATACGAGATGCACTTAGACAAAAATTTAGATTTTTTTTAGTGTTAATCAATTTTTTATATCGTTCTCATTTTTCGGCCCTTTCACTGAGTTTGTCAGTTTTATACAAATCGGAACATATTTATTAAATCTGTTCCGATGCTTAAATAAGAATAAAGTTGACACAATGCTAAAGCTTCTAAGAGTGTGAAATTGAAAATCCTCTAAATTGTAAAAAAGTTTCGAATACTGAGGAACTTCTTATCATATTAAAACAAAAGATGATAGCTTTAAGGGTAATTATCATTGAAACAATAATTAATCATTCAATTAATGTGGCATATCACATCACCTTCCATTAGTAAAACTCCAAGTTCTCTAATCTTTGAGAACCTCATCCCACATTCAGAAACTTTATCACCCTCCAAGTTCATAAAATTGTGCCAACTTTTGTTCTTTCTTTCAAGGTTTCCCGAAAAATGTCGATATTATTGTAAAGTTTATTTCATCAGGTACTAAAGCAACAAAGTCTAATCGGTCATTATTCTGTCAATTAAAATTAATCTTGTATCAAATTCATGCGTTTAATCGACCCATCTTTCACTGAGCATAATAGATGTGAGTTAATTTAAGGGTGTCAACAAAGAACTGAGAGAAAAATTCCACTTGATGCAAAAAGTAGTCACCATTTTTAGAGAAACATAGATGGCATACCAAGTTTTTGTCATCAAAGTTTTTGATGACGTGTGAAAAGGTTGTTTTCACCCTCAATAGACCGAACTGTATTCCAAATCATGAGCATATTGAGGTGGACCTGGTGGAGGTGGTTGCGGACTGTATTGCTGGGAAGCGTCGGAAGCTCGACGCCTTAGCGCCGCGATGCTGTGAGCTCCTCTCCAATCCGAGGCTTCGACACCATTCCCTTCGGACACCACACACGAAACAGCACTTCCTGCACCACCACCGCTACCGGAAGTCGCTCCTGGAGAGCCTTGACCACAATTTAGACCTGATCCCAAGCCTCCACCTTGACCGCCGCCCACTGACGAGCCACCAGGAGGAGAACCTCGAGAAGCTGACATGTGAACTCCGCCTGTAACAAAAAAGATTCGAAATTGTATTCTGCTTCTGATTACAATAATTAATAATTAGTTCTTCATGACCGCAGATCGAACTTTTAAGAATTAAAAATTCTGATCTTCTCGTTTTATGTTCGTGCTTCCAAAAAAGGAAAATTTTAGGTTTCTTATTAAGTATTTGAAACTTGTAAGGATCTGTAGATAATACTTTCAGGCAAGAGCAATTTACACAGGTGCGATATCGTTGAAGAGAGAAGGGTAAAGGGGGAGAAACATTTCGTTGCAGACTATAAGAGCATTAATACGGATGCTACCGTGAGTCATAAAGTTGTTTCAACTTCTTGCGACGTTGGTGGTCGTCATTTAATGACTTTTTATGGCTTTTTTTGAAGCCAACCGATGTTTACGGAGGATGAAAATCTTTAGTAGAAGAACTGAAAAATATATCGACAACGCGAAAAGGGTTGTAGTAGGTCAACAATCGAATTCTTTTGGGTTTATTGACTTCTCCGCTTGCGCATTGTGGGTTTTTTTTGTATCTTTTTATTTACATCAGAAGCTGCCGATCAATAAACTCACGAAGCTGATGAAGTTAAGATATCTGAGAAAATAAGAATACGTATAATGTAGTCCAGTGCCTTTAAAAATTAACGTGCCATTTCTGAATCAGAGCATCACAGATAAATCACATTTTTAGAAGATATTCTCTTTAATTATTGATAATAGGAGTTTTATTCAATTACATTTATTAAATAAATTTATATTGAACTTCTGAAGGTAGATTCCTCGTCCCTACTAATATTAATAAGTCCCTAGCAACTTTTTCCATTTTTAATATCGATAAATCAACCGCATGTACCCTGATATAACGAGATGTTCCCTGCTCTTTAACTTCTTGAAGCCTTTATCCTCTTAGGTGTATTTTATTTTTCGGATATATCACCATGGAGCGTTAATTTGCACCTCGTAGACTGTAAGTGCGTTCGCTAAACTAAACGCGGCTTCCTAGCAACTGAACTGGCCTTAAAGATGAGCGTCGCGCCTTCAAAGTGTTAATCATCATTCAAAACCAAAAAATAAGTCCTGCTCTAAAAGCTGTTTGCCCGAAGTGTTACCAGCGCGTAAAAGCGGGTGGCTCCTTGCCTGCTCAAGTATTGCCGCTTACCCTTTCGACCTGCTCTCAACAGGGAGCGACAGTAATTACGCCGTAAGTGCATAAGCTTTTTTTTTAAACAACGAGGAGCTCTAATGCATGATAATTGGCACCGTACGCATTACGTGCGTTCATACCTAACTTGCGGTACATACTCGACTTCGTTGTGAAACTAAACTACTACGCAGATACATACATACAAATAATATATATATATATATATACATGTGTATGTGGCTGGAATATTGCGGACGAACATCGAGATGATTTCACCGTGAGTTGACCAATTAGTACCTGCAAAGGGAAGCTCGATCTCTCGACCTGCTACATTTAATTTGGTTCTAACGGAAAAAACCTGTTCGAAGTTCAAATAAATTACTATTGTTTACTTTACTTTATGTCTGAACAAATGAGGAGAGCGCCATTCTTTTAAGAGACGGACATGCTATCCTCAACCAAAAAATGAGAGAACACAGCTATAAAAATCCGTAAAGCAAGTTTTCTTCTTATCAGCTGAAGAAGTCTACTTTGAAACATATATAATTTTATATATTTCCCATTTTTCCTTGAATTTTCCAACTATTCCTAATTTAGGATTGAAGACGTGACGTGGGAATCATCATGAACTAATGAGTTTGAATAAGTTTGGCTTTGAATTTTTTAGGTGAGAATGCTGGTAGGGTTGTGCCTCGATGTACATACATATAAAGAATTTGAGACAGTAACATAAACTTCGGGCTGATGTTTACGCAGGTAGACCTCAAGGTGGTCGCACCTAGGTGCGAGATCTTTCGCTGTATGTTTACCAGAATATCTCGATGCAACCTGTCTTGGTTAAGTGGAGCTTCGTCTTAAAACCAAGACCAGTTTGTACATTTAGTTTCCAACGGGCAGAAATAATTCACAATAAGTCGAATGACAGGTCGGAACCTTGACGAAGAACGTGATAAAAAACTGTTCGAAAATGTTGAAATTTCAAGCTGAGACTTCAAAAATAAGAACACTATATGCGCAGCAAGAAAGGAAACTGTTTGAAAAATATATTGTGATGATGAAAATAAAATAGCTTTACTGATAATCTCCCTAAACCCGTGATAATTTTTTATTTATATTTATTTATAATATTTACAATTACCAACATGAAAATTTCACTGAGTATTTTTAGAATCAGGAAATTGTTGGCCAAGCTTGTCATTCTTCCTAACTTTTTTAAATTCATTCAAGTTTTAAGCAGCACTAACGCCAGCATATTACTATACTTAATCAAGTGTGAATAAGGAATTGAGGTTCAATTAGGAGTAGAATGCAAATTAGAAATTCCTACAGTACTTTCCTTTCCCTTTTCTCTTATAGAAGAGTCAACATTCAACAATCTGGCCATTAATTATATCCATAATAACCTAATCATTATTGCAGGTGGCATAAGCATTCAATCGTATAGATTGGTTCGACTTATATTAACACTGAAAGTAGTCAATAAATAATATGAAAAACTGACTTACCAAGGGAATTCAATCCATAGCTAGCTTGGTAGACGCTTTGCGACGGACTGCTAATCGGGAGACCAGAATTACTGAGACCTAAACTGGAACCAAGACTTCCGGAACTCTGTTGACCGAGTTGCCCAAGGCTTTGGCCAAATCCGCCCATGCCCATGCCTCCTTGACCTAGTTGTCCAAGACCTGAGTTAGGAAAAGCAGAAAAATGGACTAATTGCAGGTTTATTTTGAATGAGTTCTTTTAATATTATAATTTAATGAACGAATAAAGATATCCGACCTGGACCCATTCCCCATCGATCAGTTGGTGCGTGGAACATCCCTGCAGCCCCACACAATTCAGAACTCATGGCTCCAAAGGGCGGAAGACCATGCGACGGAAGAAGTGCACCCGGAGACCGAAAAACGTTGGTCGTCTTCTTGCGTTTCTTCCACTTTGCACGTCTGTTCTGAAACCATACCTGTAAAAATATGATTTGTTTAAAAATGATTCTTTAAAAAATGGGAAACAGTCTAATGTAAAAACCCTTCTGTAATAGTAAAACATCAGTGGACTAGATATGATAATTATATTCACCATCTTTTCCCGGTTTTATTTACATTAAAGATTGTATATATTGCTGTAATATCGGTGTATACGAAGTAAAATCTGCTTCCAAGCCCAGATAATTTAATAAAGCTTCTGATGCTAGATTGCACCAACGTTTCAATAATTGATCAATTGCTGATTAAATTTTAATGCGTTTAAGCGAAGAATGTTTAATTAATGTGTCACAAGGATCCTCTTGAATAAATTAAGCAGATATTGTTTCCAAATGAAATAAAAGATGGTATATTGAATAATCTACTATATGGATGTCTGATTAATCATCAAGCAGGATATGATCAAGATCCTAATGTTGGTAATATCATGTTTGACTTTTTTGTTTGAAAGTTACTGGAAGAGGGAAGAATGGAATAAGGTGTTCCTTGGTGTTAGGACAATATCTTCGACCCCCAGTGCCGGTAGCTATTAGCCAACGTTATGAGCTGTTGATTCTGGCCACGTAGTGGCCCCCTAAGCTGCGGGGTCTCGGGGACTTGATTTATTGATATCGCATGCAAAGCCCGCCTCTGCGTTCTCCGATATACCCTCGGCCATAGACTAGAGTCCCTTTTCTGCTTTGCTCTTGGTCATAGCATACATAGTCCGCTTCATACGTGTCCATAAATTAGTACTCTAGCATTAGCGCGCACGCGTATACACGCACACTGTTATATCTATGTAGCAGAGATGAGAGCAAGAGAGAAGGGTCAAAGAGAGAGGGTGGCAGTGTGGAACTACCCTCTGCTAACATACTAGGATTATACGAATCTAATTGGATATATGGGATTTACACATTCTACTCCATTCCGAGGCACTGCTACCGGGAAATAATCGTCAAATTTCTTGTTGAGTTGCGAAAAGATTTTACTGTCTTCAGAACTATGTCATTCAATTTTCAGTAATAGCATTGATGGTCAATTATATGGATATCTTGGGGTGGTAAAAAATTGTTGCTGTAAAAACAGGGAGAATTCGAGTGTATCAAATGATCACAAAGGTGAAAATTGCATGTAATAATTTGAAAAAAAGAAATACGCGATCAAAAAGCAGAAGGCGTGTCTCTTTACATTTTTCTGCTGCTTTCACCCCATCCTAAAACCAGATTCGCTGTGTCTCTCCTTCCAGAGTTGCTTATCAAGCTCGCACCCTCGCTGTGTCTCGCTTTCTGCCTGTTAGGTGGGTGTGGTTGCACTGATTTCACACTAGAGTTGCGTCTAAAAGCCCGTGGATAATTTCCAATGTAGTACAACCTGTGCTCAACTACCAGTCACGTATTTTTAGGGTCGCATTAAAGTGAAAAAAGTCAAGTTGAAAGCAATTTCAAACTAGGTTGACAGTATATTTTCTTTTTATGAAACTCTTTAAATTTTTAATAAGACAGTTTAAGAATAATTTAATCAATTTTGCTTCCTCAAAGAGACAGCTCTGTTATAGTTAGTGACAAAATCCAGTTTTCAAAAAAAGGTTTTTTTCAATATATTTCAATATATCATATATAACATGATGTTCTGAAAAATTGCCTCGATGTGCGTTTATATAGAACAATCGATTAATTCTTAAGATTAAAATAGGAAAGATGGTTATTTTTAATTTTGAAAAATTGATTTTCCAACTATAACTGTTCAAATCATCATAATTTGAAGCTGATGTAAGAAAATTAAATTTTCCTTGTGTCGTCGAGACGAATCAATCTAATGATTAATTCATGTCTTTTAAAAATAATCAAGTTATGGCTATTTATAGTTTTGAGAAATTAAATTTCCAACTATAACTTTTCAAATTATCTCAATTTGAAGCTGTTTTAAAGTAAGATTTTCTGTGTTATCACGAATCAGATGATCTAATATTAATAAATCTGATTAATTAATTAATGCTTACTCTATATGATAAAGTAAATCATATATTTGTTTACAAGAAGCAAAATGCTCATTGAATAAGTGCAAAAGTTGATATATGTACATCTTTACAGCTATAGTTCGTATGTCGTGGGTGGAACAATTTCATTAAAGGGAAGGCCACTGTAGCTTTGTGTGGAATATATTATACAGCTGGAAGATAGAATAGAACGGACAGAACACACCTTTCGATGACTAAGGATGTGATGGCAACATCACCCAAGGTGCCTGTTACCTGACATGAGAGGATGCTACAGGCGAGTCAATTAGGAACATTGCTTTTTAAAAAATTGATCAATCACTGCATCGTTACGAACGCATGCGCCAATGGCAGAGGCAGCTGTTCCCGACACCTGGTTTCATCGAATCACGGCGAGGGTGGAAGCATTGAATATTTGATAATCTGCAAAACAATCGCCCGGATTCTAATCGATCTGGGTATAAGAAATTTTGTTATGAAAAAAACAATCATCTCTTTTTCTATCTTTCAAACAATCTTCTCATTTCTACCCCTCCTTTAAAAAATCAGACCCCTTGAATAGTGATTTCATTAAATACTAATGACATACTCTATCAATTTCAAATACGAAGAATAATACTTCAAGTATTTATCCTACAAGAATGAATGCGCGCGAATTTACGTTTTTTTTCAATATTATGTAATTTATTATATTTTATTTCTCTCAGCTCTTAAGATCTATATTAAACTTCGTGAAAAACTCTAAAAATTCCAAGAAACCTTTGAAAAAATGTCAGATCGGTTAAAATTCATGAAAATCACTTAAAATTTTCAGAAACTTCTTGAGATTCTTTTAAATTCAATGATAATAATTAAAATCCCTTTTATATCCTTTAACATATATTAAAAGTATTAGAAATCTCATAAATTCCTTAAAATTTCAGGATAATATTTTAAATTCCTTAAAACCTCAGAAAACTCTTACAAAGATTTTAAAATCCCCAAAAATTTCACGAAATATCCTAAAATCCCATACAATTCTACAAAATCGTTTTAATATCCTAAAAATATTTTGCATTTCGTAACAATCACTTTAAAATCGTTAAAAATGCACATAAAAACCTTGAAAATTATTAATCTCTTCAAATCCATGTTAAAATTAGTGAAAATCTCTAAAAATTTCTAGCAACCTCTGGAAATATTTTGAAAACCCTTAAAATTTGATGAAAACCTTCGAAAATTTTAAAAGTCACAAAAGTACCTTGAAGTCCGATTGAAATCTGATCAAAGTCGTGAAAAATTCCCAGAAACTTCTTGAAATTCCTGAAAATTCTACGATAACATTTAAAATCCCATTATCTCTCATGAAATCTTAAAAAATTTCATAAAATTCCCATAAAATTCCTAGATTTCTAAACTCGAAAATTATTTCGAGTTTAGACTCGTGACAAAATGATTATTAACGAAACCAAATTCAAAATTCTAATTCAATTCACGCGGAATTTACAATTCGGCAAGTATCGATTGTCGAAAATCACTATCGATATTTACACGACGAATCAGGAGTGCGGAATAGGCGTTACGACATTTTGACTTCGACTCAATCATCTTTTTAGAATAGATAAAGAAAGTATAAGAGGCAAAGTTATAAATCTTTCTTGGATTCCACATTCCATAGTAAGGAACTCTTTCTTGGATTGGATGTCTTATTGAAATCTTCGAATGGTTACCTTATTGAATAGAATGACAACCCTAAGGTGATTTCATTTTGTGTGATCGTGGATGGCTTCGCTTTAACTCCAGAAGACTCGTCGAACCCTTGGGATTGAAGATACATCTGAGGGTTGAAGTTTCGGGGCAAGCTTCAGGGAAGAGAAAGGTTTGGGAGAAATCGAAGGGGTGGTAAGACCTCGTAAAGGGGGTTCAGCGGGCGCTGATATAAATTGAGCTTGCTTTCGAGGCAAGCGGCGGGATCTGCCCAAGACCTGAAGATATATAACAGTTGCTTTCAGCACCTCTCTAAAAGATCACTTGGATAGGCTTGAATTCTTGAAAAATTTCTTCGAAAAGAATAAATACAGTTCAGAATCATCCTCCATTTTTAAATCTCCAAGTTTCTCTTCAGCGAATAAAATATGTAACAAAATATTGATATGTAATAATAAATTTATATTTTAGAATGAGATTATTAATTGGGGAATATATTTGGACTTCAGATTATTTAAAAGCTTGAGCGCTTTTGATAACGAAGCTTTAAAACTTTGATGATTTTAAACTCTCGAAGTTTAAAAATTCACAAGCCACAGCTTTTAAATATTTTATTTTGCTTTGTCATGGAGGAAGCTTTGTATAGTGGTGGCAATATCTACATAGAATCCAGATCCCAAAATAGGTTTTTGTTTTTCAATATATCATATGTGGAATATATCTAATAATATGAAGTTCTAGGAAAATGTCCGGACACACGAACTCGAATTCATAGCTAGTTTATATATTATTTTCTCATTTAGAAATTTATTAAAATAGTTTATCGATCTTTACCTATAATTGCTATTAATGAAACGAAGTGTCTATTCAGCTAATCAAATTTGCAAGATTTCACTGTTCATTCTAAAAAACTGGACATCCAGTCACAGCCTTAATGAAATACAAAATAACGAGATTCATTTATGTACATTTATAAAAAAAATCCCAACTAATTTTGCTGAAAAATTTATTTAAATTATTTATGAAGAGGTATTTTTTGTTAGTATATATACCAAATGATTCTAAATAATTCAGATTTATTCTTATATAGGTAGCCAAACCCAATTAGGAAAACATTGACATCTCACATAATCAGATACGTTTATGAATAGAATTTAAATAATGGATGAGGGTATCAACTGTCAGGTGCAGAATTATTCAAGATATTTTATTTGTGAGGAAGAATAAGGTTTAAAAAATACACAAGGACCGTCAGCAAATTTTTCACACCATATCTGGGTATTTTAATGAAGGATAAATAGAAGAATCTAAGATATTTTCAAAAGAAATATAATAAGAAAATAAATTTACCCCTCGAGGTTCACTTTTTTGGTAATTAAGGGTTTTTGGTATATATTCTGAAATATATATTTCACCTGCCATGAATCCTAGGTGGCAGGAGGAGGGAGAAGACTCAAGAGAATTTGGAGATCTCAGTAGTTGGTGAAAAAGTAGTCTAATGAAAATAAATACTAGATAAACTTGTGGGCTGTGCATCAGCCCTGATTGATGATAGCGGTCGGGATGCTGTCAGGGGGTTGCAAGACACATTATCGAGACCACCTACGGGCTAGCTTATGTTTCGTTACGTCGACAGCAGAATCTCAGTGCAGCTGTCGCCCCGTTAGTGATCGGCAAAGTCGATTAGCGATCTTATTATCGAATTAAAAAAAGCTCTTTAAATTTCATAATACAAGCAATAAATTATAATTAAATTTAAAAGAGACAGGATTATTTGTATTTAAACAAACATTGAATTTTTCCTTAATATAATTACTTCAACCAATTTCCTACTAAGTTATACAATACTTTGATTAACCATAGTTAATAGAACGATGATAATTTTAATAAAATTGCTTAATTAAAAGCATTATTTTATTTCTACATTTGAAGCATTTTATTGCTGCTAATAGACAGAGATTTTCTTCTGCGTTATAATTTTATACGATAATAATTTAATGAGTTATTTATCATGTCAGTAAATAAGTGACAGTTCTTGGAAATAGTATTGTTAATACTATATTTATAATTGTGACTTAGTGATGCATATATCCAGCGATCGATTCGAGCACACTTTTCTTTATTTTTAAATAATTTCGGAATTTTTATTGATTTCGATCAACCACGAGCATTTCTCGGCTCGAAATGCATCACTACTGTGACTTCTAGTGTGTTACAAATACACCGTTTTTATATGTACATTTAGCCGTGAAAACAGGTGATAAAATGCACTCTCGGCATTCTCGCATGGATCGACCTCGTAAAGTTGATCCATTTATACTTTATTATTATTTCACGAACGCAATATCGTGGCTTAGAATGCCCGTCGTCAAATTAGCTAAAACTGCCCGTGACACTAGTTATATATGCTCGGTCGTATAAAACTATAAAACCGTCAGCAGCTTAGTTAATTTATATACTTAAAAACAGAATAGAAGTGAAAAAAAAATAATTGATTAGGTTATCACATATATTATATATGTATATCTAAAAATGTATGGTGATAGATTTCGCTTTGCGGAGATTGCTTTATAAAAGGTTCATGCGATATTCGATGATATTAAATCTGGTCTCATTGGCGAGACAGTTGTTTTTTTATGTGTATGTGTAGATGCAGGCGCGACATGTGAAATTATTCAGGTCGGGAGAAGTCATAACAAAATGGGCGTTAGATGATCCTCCCTAGGGGTGACTGTGCAACACAGTTTATCCATCGAGAACCCCATTCTCATTCCCCGCATGCGGTTCATAGAACACGCAGCGCTCTCGTATACGCATTATGCGCGTTATATATTTTCGCAGGGTCGACAACACGTAAGAGCTAATATCGTGGCCTATGCATATTTATACCGCATTAAAAAATCACCCTTCCTTAAAATGCATGGACCGCTTCGTCGCACGGGATCGACTTGATTTTTTCCTGAAAATATCAAGAAGCCTTATACACCTTATAGTATAAGGAAAAAAAGATTATCTGAAAAAGTATAATGCATATTTTTTTACGCAAACATCATTTACTGTTGTGCTCTTATTCGATATTTTTCTATTTTTATTATTTTTGCAACTTTGATAAGTATATCTGATTCTATGATTGATGCCGAAAATGATTTATATTACATTTTTACTAGACGAATGTTTCTCTATAATTTACAGATATACATACGTTCATAAAATACTCGATTGACTCAAAACGGGAGTTCGTTCTCTCTACTGGGCAAACGATCACTAATAATTCATCGCATCCAGTTTTATGGTATCATGAATCGAGAAACGACATCAGTTTGTTTATCGTTTTCAAAACGAGGTGTAAAACATCGAAAGAGATGAAAATTGATTGCCCGAATTTAAAGATGTTCAGATCGCAAGAGAATGGCTATAAATTTTGTTAAAAGGATTATTAGTAATAGTACGTATAATTAATACTTTTTTGGATTGTTTTCATTACAGACGATAAATTAACTAAACGATGGTGGAGTTCAATTACGCGCTATAGTAGCAAATTTACCGCGAATGACGCAATGCCATTTCTCAGGGTAAACCAATAGAGAACTGTGCTTAGTGCTTTACCCTCCGAACATTGACTGGTTTGTCCCAGAGGAATGAACGAATGACACTGCCACCATCAGTCCGGATCCCGAGGGATGCTTTGAAAGCAATACTTTGCACCCAGTGCACCAGACACTTCACCCAACGCATATGTGACTTTTGTTCGGTCAGAGATTTAACGGATTTGTGACAGATTTCTATGGCGCCTTCGAGGGGGAAGCCGAATGTTCTTTTTTCTTAGTTGGCACATATAGTCCTTTATATGGGTCACTTCGAATCGACCTCACCATTTTTTCTTACAGCAGTCCGAGAGACTTTTAGTCTGTCCTTTAATATACTTCAATATAACATACAAAGCAATTTGTAACTTTAATTCAAAAGTTTAACGTGCATGAATAATAAGCGGAATTCCAAAAATAATTAGGATGACCTATATAAGAGCATAACTTATTCATATTTCAATTTAGATTAAATTTTTGGCATATATCAATGTTTCAAATAAAAAATCTTACCTGTCTGAAATTATAATTGAAAATTTTCGGAGATGAATATAGAAAAGAGAAGTAATCAAATTATCCCCATTTGTGAAATAAATTTCATTGAATATAGATTGAACAAAAATGTTTAAGAAAAGATTCTCTCGGAAAATCACCTGTCATTATTTAATTCAGTTTCTATTATTTCAAGTTTCTTCTGTCTTGGGAATTTAAAAAATTTAGTGTTTGGTTTGAAGGACTGAGAGAATTGCCCTTCGTCGATTTCAAAAGTCGTAGTGTAGGATTGGATCCATCGACAGTATAGGTCGTTTCCCATAAAATTCCGGCGGTAGTAATCGAAAGGACCCTTCAGCCTAGAAACGAGCAGTTACCTGAGGCAGTTAAGTTAAATGCCTGTTAGCGGACATTAACTGCTGGCGCTATGGGTTCTATTCCGTGGACGATTGCAATTTTAATCGCCTCTTCATTACGATTAAATTTAAATCGGCTGTATGCGGTACTCTCGCGGATTAATAAAGTTCATTCCGCCCAGTGAAAACAGAAAATGTCTCTTCGCGGATTAAAATATACGTAATTAAAATCGCAAACCGACAATAGCAAATCCGAAAATAGAGATTCTTTGTTGTACGGATATAGTGGTTGAAAAAAAATTTTGTCCCGGGGTTCGATTGACGTGATTGAGTTTTATTTGAAACATCGAGTGCAGCCAATTAATTTAATTGAAATAGGTAATGAAATATCCAACGTTCAATAAGGAAGAGGATACCAATCGAAAAACTTCAATAAAACGATTCGATTGTCCTTCGTCCTTTTACCACTCATCTTCTTTTCCGATACTTATTTTCCACTCCATAAAATAAATTCTCTTTAAAATATCAAATATACACTTCTTTCCTTTAAAAATATGTTCTTAATTCTCTAACTAAATTATAAACGAATTTATGAATTTAAAATAATTTAATAAAAAAATGTCTGCATATTTTTTTGGTATTATTTTCTCTAATAAAATGCCAATTACAAAAATAGAGATTCAGGATTTTTTACAATTTAATTTTTTTAAAGTTCTGCAAAATTGAATTATCTGGTGTCAATCTGTCGCAATTTCACTTAAATCTTGTAAATTGTAAAAATAGATCAAACATTGAAAGATTAAAATATAAAATCATACAGGATACAGAATCCAATTTTAATTTAAGGCCCTGATCAATTATTGCTCCGTTACGCATCGGTCTTAACGACTTAAAATCCTTAAGCAATTGCAACTGCGAGAGATGTTATCAATTATATTTAATATGGAGATTACATTTCATAAAAGGTAACTCGCCTCCCAATTCCTAAATGCCCAAATATTCACATGATTCACATTGATAACTACCGCCATGGTAAAGGAATCTTTGGTAGCGCCGCGCCGCGACGCTCAATAGCGGCGCGGGCCGTCAGGGCGCCGGCGCCGGCGCCGCCGCCTTCCTCGCAATCCGATTGGTGCAGATTTGCTATCCAGAGAACCCCTCGACGTTTCGTGAGACACTCGTCGTTACCCTGGAAACCTGCCAACGGCTTCCTGGCATTTCTACCTTCACTCCGACCTTCCATCCATCCATTTCTGCACCCGCACCCTCTTTTCCTATTTCCCTCCCTCACTCTTGCCCCAGTGCCGTAATCAACAGACAATCTGATAAATCAAAATCCCTTTGGAATATTTTGATATCTAGAGAATGAAAAAGTTCGATAGATGGAAGAAAAATTCCTCAAAAACCTAAAAGGTTTCCTAAAAGTTGTTGCTGACAGTAAGAAAAAAAATGATCACCGATTTTATTTCGAGTGTAGTTTAGAGGTAGACTTTATATAAGAGATATATTTACTGTAATTTTCATAATGATATTAATTTAATCAATTTAAATTTCCATGTTTTAAATGCGGTTTTAAAGTATCCAGAAGTAAATATGACGGAAATAGCTTCAGAACAATAAAATCCCTTAATTTTCAGAATAAACTTTTATTTATAAATTGTCCATAGAAGTTAAAAATGTCGAATGCGTCAAGCGGATTACATATTTCACTAAAAATAATATCCACACTAAATTCATGTAATTCGCCATATCTAACTGAACTTTTATATCGTCTTTCGTGTCATAAAATCACTGATCAAGTTTGTCCGATTTCAAGTCAATTAATTCCTGTTTTAGGTGTCGTTCACTTATTTCTGTATTTACTTCGTCCGGTGGATTCTTATTACAGAAATACCAATATTAAATAACGTATGTCTTCACAATTATTGAAGAATATTTTAAGCTGCAGATCCGCCCAAAAAATTGATTAAATTTTCGTTTTTGGAATTAATATTTTGTTCAAATTTAAATGATAGCTTTAACTTTTAATATCAAATTAGAATTAAAGAACTCCGTTATAAAACATTTTTTTTATTTTCACATTCTTTTGGACCTTCAGTGATATATTTTTCTACTTGTAGACGACACATCTATTTGATATGCAGTCGGCGCACGGCTTGACTGACGCCTGAAGTTGCGAATAAAAATTTTATGAAATTCTATTATACCCAGTTTTTGTCGACGTGTTACCGAAAAGCTGCAAAAAGCCTTTTACGAATGAGGCACGAGGGAGTTGAAAATACGCAGAGATAATATACGAGCAATCTTAACAATTTATCTCTTTCTATTAGTCAATCTATATTATTTCAAAATTCGTAAATTTTCAAATATATTATATAATTACACAAAGATCGATAAAACATTTTAAAGATAGAGGCATTTGTCTTTAAATTAAAATCAGAGGTCATGAGTTTAGTTCACGTACAAAGAATTATATTTCTATAATTGAAAAAAGTTATAGAATAATGATTTCATAAATGGTCTTTAATTGAAAGTTCTATTATTATATTTATAAGTATAGAATTAGAATATAGAATATTATTTGTAAGCTTTGGGATTATCGGATCATCTCAAAGAGGAGAAATAAGGGACACAAAGGAAACAGTACAGCTACTATACAAAGTTATATCTTACGGTATAAGGACTTGTTAGAAACTCAAAGTTTGAATATAATCCGAAAAGCCACTCTAGACCTCAGTAATTGATACCAAAGTAACTTTGATATACCTTCTACTCCGGAATATACCATTCTATCGCATTTCAAATACAATTTAAATTATTTTTAAATTTAATTATGATTCTTCCTATTTAATTTCTAATTCCCGCTATTCTTTTTTTGGTGGGGCGGATTGTAAGAATTCAACATAATCTAATAATTCCTTAAAACACTTAAACCCGGGTAGAAATTTTGCTGTGGCCCCGATCGGGCCCAGATCTGAAATACTGAATTCCGGTCGGGGCCCGGTCGGGCCGTGTGTTTCATCACCAGTCTGGGCCAGGTTTGGAAATTTCTACACGGGAATATATTTGATTTATTAGCACACTTACTTGTACTCTGCTTTCTGTTAGACCAATCCTCATAGCAATTTCTTCTCGAAGAAAAATGTCTGGATAATGCGTTTTGCTAAAACACCTTTCCAATTCATTAAGTTGGGCTGGTGTAAACCGCGTTCGGTGTCGTTTTTGCTTTGCAGGCTTATCATCGCCTTGACCAATCGACGAACCACCACCTGTAAATAAAAAATATTACATTTATTAGAAATGATATTTTTTATTATAGTGAAGATTTGTTAATTTTATATGATTACTTTGTATAATCAGTTGTATTCTGATTATCAGTATAATTTCTGTTAGTGTCGTAGAATATAGATGTATAAATATGCCGTCTTAAAATTCTTGAATGACAAGGAAATATAAATTAAATTTTTTTTACAAAGATGCATACCTGTACCAGGCATCGTCATGATTAATTCCTGATGAAGCGTCAGTCCTCCGCCGGCAGATAGACCAGTGCCCAAGTTGACTCCCAGGACGCCGTCTAATTTCTCGTGTCTTTTCAAGTCTTGAGCATGCAAGTCCTTTGCACCTAATGATTCAGAAATGCAAAATGATAACTTAAAAAAGTATGAACCTTACATTGGTATTATTCGAATATTTGTTGGTGACCTTTGTAAGAAAGTCTTGAAATTTAATCAATATTTAAAAATGTCTTCAATACCTACTTAAGAAAAGTAACACATTACTTCTCAACCCTGGTTTTTATCAGCGTGAGAACACGGCTCAAAATGTTTGAATTTCTAAACTTCATAGTAAAAACTATTTTGCTATGTTAAGAATATTGACATAAAATATACACGTTTTTTAAAATGTATTTAAACAGTATTTAATGTGAATCCAAAACTAACAATTACGAAAGACGTGAGCTCATTGAAGAATCACTTTTGAACCTTTTTTTAAGTTTTCTCATATATTTCCCATTCCTGTATGGCACTTAGGTATTGTCCCTTTTTCTTTCTCCGACATCTTTCGTGCTCTGGGTATTTTAAATTTGTATAGTATAGTAGCAGAAGCCAGTTGAATGGTGACGAGGGGCGTACGGGTTCACTTAGCAGGAAGGTGTGAGAATCGTCACCGACCTCCGCTTCTAGGCGAACAAATACATCTACATGAGATGCTTGCATGGATATAAACGAATGGTGACTCCCACAAATGCGAAAGTAAAAAGAGAGAGAGAGAGAGAGAGAAAGAGAGAGAGAGTGAGACAGTTGAGCAAAAGTTACCAAGAAGCACCCACATGATTTTTTACTTACGCGATGCAAGTTCTAAGCATTACCTCTCGTTGTTTTTTTTCTTTTCAAAGAGGACTTATATAATGAACTTGTTTAAACAGTTGCAGTCATATATGTATTGCAGAGCATCATAAAAAATTATCATCAGTTTCTTCACAATCAGTATTAATAGTTTTTATATAAACGGATCAATTTTGTCATTCAATTCTAATACTAATTGTAATTAATTATAATGTAAGGAACTTAATTAATAACTTCAATACATTTTGGTAGAAGGATCACTTTTAGCTTATAGTAAAGCATCATGCTCCAACTATAATGGAAAGCTTCACCTGTGAGAGGAGTCAGTTTTTAATTAAGTAGTAATAATTGATATTGCAGCATTCAAAGGACGATGCGAAAAAAATACCCAATATGTAAACATATAACTGGTATTTCAAAACTAGGAGAATAAAAGACTGTAGACCTCAGGCACCAATAAAATTTAAACCCTTCTTTTCCACAGACAAAAGTGATGCTTAGGTCTTGGACTTTAAAGAACGGACCACCATCATAATACACACCGGAGTTCACTCAATGGAGAGTTTCAGATATTGAATGAATCTTTATGACCGGTCCGCGTGCGCGTTTTATTTTTACGAGTCATCGAAATGACTTTATTTCAGAGTTTATTGATGTTGCGATGGTATTTACAAGCTGCTACAATGAAAAAAATCGGTAAAGGTCCTTTGATCTGAAATCTATTTCGAGTTTTAGAAATGGAGTTGTGGTTTTTTATTTTTTCTTAAAAGGAAAAACTAAAATGCAGCTTCGAATTTAAAATGTTCCTTTGGATCGGCGTATGCAGCAGTGAAAATCGATAGAAAAACGGCGAATATTGTCGCGGTGAAAAACGAGATTACCCCACATTATTTCTATCATGGCCGCACAGTTTTCATGGATCGTTTGTTTTTGTTAATGCGTGAAAAGCATGAAAAGATAATCGCTCATTACGAGCTTTGCTTTTCGCGAAATAAATAATCTGATTTTGGATGGAATGAAATGATACTGAGTTCAATTGTAAAATGATTGCAACGATCAAACGCATATGTAAATGCGTCAAATGCATATTTTGTTTAATTTACATGATGTTGAATGTATCATGAAATATGCACGGTATTTTTGAAAGAAGATATTCGCAATTTTTCAAAAAGTCAATTGGTATAGTCAATTGGATACTTTTTGTAACGTATAACTGTGTATAAATGGTATTGAAGCTTTTTATTGATATCCTGTTTATATAAATAATTTAATAAAATCAAATTCGTTTGTTCAAAGCATTCAAATCAAAATAAGTAAACAAAATGTGGTGCATGTTCTAGAATAATAAAATTCAGAGCCCTACAGTGGCTATATAACTACTCTCGGACGGCTCCCAACTCACTAATTCGTTCCTTAACTTCTCGCCTAATACAATCAGAGTTAAGATAATTAAGGCCATCAAGGCCGAGAGGTGGTTTCCTCCAAGTAGGGAGGCCAAGTGCAAACGCACCACGTGTTGCTGGCACGTGTCGATTTTTGAAGATGGTTTTTTTTCATTTAATTCAAGCTAATATATAATGAAAAATAGGAGATTGAAAATATGTAAATCGGACAAATGTTTTATATTTTTATAGAGTGAAATAAAATATTTGGCTTATGGTTATATCAAACTTTCAATGTAATAATAGAAAGAAAAAGTTATTGTCAAAATGTTTGGCCCGGAATTTGGTCCTGACTCTTGATAATTGGAAATTGGTCAAAATCATTTAGATCGAAAGGACATTTCCTAAAAGAATTGGAATGTATAAATGATAAGTTTTCAACGCTGTCTTACAAAAAGTATAAATTATTGATTGATTAATTTCATTTAAAATGTAAGAAGCTAAATGTTACATGTTTGACTGATCAATTTTTTATATTCATAAAAAGTGACATCTTTATAGAAATAGTCTGAAATCACATTAAATTACTGGGGACAAATTTTTATCCATATTATATTAATGAATATTTCGGAAAAAAACACGTAAAAAACAAATTACAAATTGAATTACAATCAACTAACTGAAATTATTATGAATATCTATTGTTAATAATTTAATTTCAGAAAATCATTTGCATAAAATGATCGACTAAGAGTTAAATATTTAGCAGTAATCAGTGCAATTATGGCATTTCAATTAATTATAACGCCACAGCGATCGCGATTACCTAAGTACGATTATTATCTAATTTCTCTGTATGGATATTATTTGATTCAAATCATAATTGAAATCATATTATTGTTATACATCCACTTTCCACATACTGTCTAAAAAAGAAGGAAATATTATATACTTTTATGAGTTTGAATAAAAATGGACTAATTTTAAATGCAATCAAAGGTAAATGACTCCAAACTGATTTAATTTCATTTATTCTATGGCTGAGATCATTAAGTGGATTTCAACCATCGCAGCACTCCTCTCAAGTTATTTTCTAATATAATACAGACCAAACAACTATTTTTGATAAATGAAAAATTTATAAGGACATATAACATTATAGGCATCAAATATTCAAAATTGAGAATAATCTTATGGATAATTTCTGTTAATTTTATGTATAATCCCGGTATGTTTACAGAATATGATAACGAAGCGACGGCCGACGAATGGAAAATATTTATAAATTTAATTAATAATTTCTTATAGCGATTACATTCAAGCAGAATAAATTTCAAGATAAACTATAATAAATAAGACTTTTTATGTAATGAAATTGACAAGAAAAACGTTTCTACTACTCATTGTTATCACTGTATTATTTTAATTTAGAAAAAGTGTAAAATAGAAACACTCAAGTGAAAAAAATTACGTATTACAACATGTATATTACACTTCATTTAAGACTGAGCAATAATACCAACTCAATTATGAATATAATAAATTTTAATATACCTTCAGTCCTTCACTCGCACCGAAATTCAATGCCATTTATTATAAAGAAATAAATAATTCCCTCTTAATCTAAAACACAATTCACAAAGCACTTATAACAGCGAGAGTAATCCACAAAAGGACGCAATCTGAAAGCGGTATCCTGGTTTTCAGTGTACCAATTTGTCCTTAATCACCATACACAATTTTTTTTATCGACGATTCTGCATTTGTTTATAAGGCTCACATCTGAACCAAACCAGTGCAGTTTGAATCTGAAACTTACCAGAAATGCCATGAATGGAACCGCCGGCGGAGATATTGTTGAGCATGCCTCCCCAGGAGCTTAGCTCCTGTGCTCCGTCTGGCTGTCTATCACAGCTCCTGAATTTAAAATCCCTCTCAAATTTTCGTAAAATTTTGCTTCCTTGTAACACCCAGAAAATGGAAAAACTCACACTGGCGGCAAAAAACAATTTCGAAAGCGATTCAAAAGTGAAAATTCGGTCCGAGTCGCGGTTACACCGGCCCGCGCCTCGCGAAGGCAAACAGCGAACTGCTTGGCTGCCATATCTGAGATCCCCTCCACAAAATTTTACACCCCCACCCTCAATATCACTCCATCGCATCCACCTCTAACACCACCACCCAGTTCATATTCCCCACTCGTGGGCGTGATATTAAATCGTTCCTATACTTGGGGTTTGGCTTTTTCAGGACCGTATCAGGACCTTGATATTCGTGGGTTAAAAATCTTAATAGAAAATGGTCAAAAAAGATTCGAAAAAATTGTTATATGCAAGTTTGATATTCTATTTTTCGATAAAAATCACCCCAAGCTGTCAATGTACGTACAATGTGAAATTCACTTAGTATATTTCGTAAAAATTAGGGACTTTATATAGTATAAATATCAGATAGAAACTTTGAGCTACCCCTTTAAATCTCAATCAATTTGAACTTGATTTTAAACCAATTATTTGACTAATTGGGGAATATTTAATGTGAAGGGGTGAGAAGGGAAAAAAGGGGCATACAGATGAGAGGAGGGGCGCTTAATGAGGGAGGAGGTTTTAATAAGGGGCTACTAGTGAGGAGTGAACAATATAGAGTGAGGAGAGAAAAAGTTCAAGAAGTTGGATGAGGGGGTAAGAGGAAATGAGGGAGATGATGAAAAAGTCATAGACTAAGTAGACGAATAAAACTATATAAAACAGGCACTTTTGCATTCAAGCCGGTGACTTAAATTCTATTATTACGCTCTCTGTGTCGTTTCTGGATTTTATTTCGCATTATTCATCTGTCGTTTCTGTTTACAGTTGTCGTATCTCCAGCAGATTCTCCTTAAACTTCTTTTCAGTACCCATAAACACCTTGAACGTCAGAGAATCGACCAAACCAGCGATTCATCCCGAGACAGGGATTTTATGTTTGCTCAGGGATCATATCAACTCATTATTTATTTCAAAGTTTATAATTTAATTTAACGATGTCAAAGGTCTATTATGTGTATAGGTAATTTCCCATGACAAAATTTTCGTAATTAATATTAGAGAACTCCAAAAAAATATATGCAAAAGTAAAACGTTCCCTCTGAATTGATAAATTCTTTATCAGCATAAAAAAAAAATACGTCTCAAGTCTTTCATCGACAGTTCATATAACCAATATAACTGCATCAATGCTACTTGATTTTGACGATTTCTTAAATAAGGAGAGTCGTTACAGTTACTCGGGATTGAAATATATGAAAGAAATAAGAGATGATTAAGTGGGAAAAGTGCATGATGGAGTGAAACCTTTCGCTGGAAATAATCTCAAAGATTATGAAGGAGCGGATGATAGAAGTAGGAAGAAGTATAGAAAGTAGAAGTAGAAAGGAGCTTCTTCGAAGAAGGAACCTGGTCACGGGGTAAAAGTTTGTCTTGGTGTTATAGTGTATGCTGGTATATCCAGCTATCTGTGTTTTGTGGTAGGCGTAACCAACGTCGGAGGCCGCTCCAATGAGCGAGTAGCCCGCCCTCCCAATACCCCACGAGGGTCGCCGCTCGGGGAGATTTATTGAAATTTTATTTTTATGGTTGGCGAGCACGAACCGCCACTACCGGATGGCTGGTGCCTCGACGCGAGACCAGACGACTTGCCGAAGGGAAGGAAAAGAGAGCTGAACGGAGGGCGAGAGCATTCAGCAAAACGAGAGAAAAAAGGAAAAAAGAAACAGAGATAAGGACAGAAAAAGTGCGTCTCGCTTCTTTTTCTCTATCGTTTTATTCGCTACATCTTTTTAATTCAATAGATACTCCTTTTTGTATCCTCACGAGCGAATCTCGTCGTTCTTAGTGGAGTGAGTTCCTGATATTCGTGAGATAGAAATTTGAATTATTTAATGAATAATGAGTTTTCAGTTTTCACTGATTGAGATTGTAGAAAACGATTGGGAACAAGATGTGGTAAAATGGGGGACCCAGAATCTTTCATTTATGATTTGGTATTACTTTATATGGACACATATATGAAATGCCTTTTTATATACTTGTGAGAAGTATGTATATAATTTTGCATTCTACAAGGGATATTTTATTACTCTCAAGGGTGCTACTTAGGTGTACTTCATATAATAAAAGATTTTTTTATTTTATAAATCCTCTATGTTAGTCCTTATTATTATTATTTTGAAATATTTGATAAGAGAAATATGAATATGAAGTCCATGAGGATATAGAGTTATTTAAAATAATCTTACAGATTTTTCATTTCTTAAATATATATATATTCTTATCCGAATGAAATACTGTCAATCGCGAATGCAATATAATTGATTAAAACGCTACTAATTAGCAAATCCAAGAAGGACCTAATAAGTAGAACGGACGATGAACTGAGACGTGATATCGAATTAATAATTTCGATATCTTATCTCAGTTCATATATCTTTATACATATAAGGATGATTAATTACTTATTAAGAAAAGTGTAATTTTATTTATACAAGTAATGACAAAAACGAATTAAATTATTGTTTCAAAATTTATAACTTTTGCATTACTAATTTTAAGTGAACACAAGTAGATACTTTAATTAAACATGTTGAAGCTTTTGGTATGTTATTAAGAACATTTTTTGAAACCCTTAATTTTCTTCGCTACTAAAATGTTGTTTATTTTGGTACTTCCAACACGAATAAAGAAGAAATCTAAAAAGAGAAAAGCGGGGAATGGAAGCTGTCGGAGAAATTTAATATTCGCAACATAAAAGGATCGCTAGGATGGTGCACTTCGACATTCTTTCATTAATTTGAAAATGATTTGTAGTACAGAAACCAGAACATCGCCTTCCTCTCCTTTTTAAGCGTATATACCTCAAGAGATACTCGATACCAAAGAATGTCTGCAAATTAATAACGCGGATTTTCTCTTGATTATTTAACTAATACATCTATTCCATAATATTAAAAATTTTACAGAAATTTCTATAGCTAAAAAGAATATTTAAATATATATAGAAATTGTGGCATTCTTTAAAAGCTCTTAGGTAAATTTATTTAAAAATTGTATATATTCATAAAGGAAAAGAGGCGGGGTCAGCTGGATTATGAAGGATTATGAATATTACAAGAGGATCTCTAAAGATTATAAGGATAATTTACGAAGAAGTTGAAGTTGATTATTTTTTTGTACAAATATTAAACTAGAATATATACTATGTATACTTACTATATATAATACTATATGTATTTCGTGTTGAAGATTTACAAGTAGATAAAAAATTACTATGTAGTCACTTGATAGAATACATGCATTGAAATTTGTGTGAGCAATAGCATTCCATCGACTGAGTTACCATTACATATATACTGTGTCACTTTCAATTAGAGTCTGATAACGATAACCGCGTACACGTTCACGAGAGTGAAAACGGACCTATTGCTGTCTATGCTATCTGCACGTATAACACTAATTGGATCAAAGGTGATTAATGACTCTATCACGTACGATTAATATGGGAGAAATATTTTACGGTGTAGCGGGAATTGCAATATACCGTTTTGTCGTAAATCGTCAGTAAATCATTACATAAATTCACCTGGTTATTTTTAAAAATAGCATGAGTACACAAAATTGAAACATTTAATAGAATTCCATTTCCTTATTTAAAATGTCTACAGATACATAGTTAAAACTTTGACCGACAACAAAAGCTTATAATTATTTCAATCATTGTGCATAATAAACCTCTATATTTTTATTACATTTATTAATAAGAGAATTGATAGTTATCGCCAATAAAAAAATAGTACGAGCATATGTTCTACGTATATTGTAGAATGTGATCGATTTTAAATAGTCGCGACGAGTGGCAACAAATTGACAACATGTCGAATGCAGGCAGCCAATGCCTCTGGCTAAAACTACCCTCGTAGTTAATAAAGCTTACAAGTCTATTTAAAAAAGAAAACAAAAAAGCTATGAAGTTGAATGAAATCGTGGAATTTCTCTTTACAAGGAAGATGTTTGCAATAGTATAATTGCTTATAATTGACAAAATGTGAATGAAATTTTAATTACGCACTAGAAATCCACAACTTTCAGAGAAATAATTTTATTCTTGTGTCTTTGATAATAAAAAGAAAGAGAAAAAATGCCGAGGATATTATTCTCGTATAATATTCGACTGCCGAGATTCACCTATGAAAACATGCGACGCAGGAAGGAATTTCTGTTATTACATACCAGAAACCAGAATGTTCCTTTAACGATCCCTTGGGAACATCTCCACATTCGCGAAACATGTATTTTGGGCTGTTCGTTGTCAACGTTTCAACTATCTATACCGGAAACCCACCTACTCTTCGGATTTGCCCTCGAACATCAGTAAAAGTAGGTGCTTTACAAAAAGCGCTGCGAGAAAAGAGAATTTTTAATATAATGCTTCAATATATAAATTTATAAACTGTGAATATTATAAGATATTATAAAACTCCCAGTAATGCAATGTTTTGTTGAAATACAAATTTTGCAGTTGCCTTCTTAATCTATTTTTACCTTAAAGAAATTATGATGAATGCGTAGCTAATGGCTGTATAAAAATGAAATGTCTGACCAAAAATTCATTTATCTACTTAATAATTAAAACGATGACTAGTGAAACAACCAGTTTAAGCGAGAATCATAAAAAAAGTTTATAATAAATAAGAAAATCTAGTCTTTTAATGTGTGTTTAGTAAATTTATAAACAAAATATTTAGATAAGAATCATGAGAAAACTATGAAATATTTACTGATTCATGATATACACACCTGTCTGACCAAAAACGACTGGTTTCACTTAAATATCAGAAAGAAGTCGTCTCTAACTGTCTGACTGAAAATACTGTTACTCAGTGAAAAAAGAACGTCATGGTCAGACTCAGGAAATTATTTTTCGTCGAAAAGTTTATATCTATAAGTTATTAATGAATTATTAAATATATAAATTACAAAATTATCATTCAATAAGCTTTAATAGATATTACTTTCTGTCATCGGAATCAGTATTTTGATTCTTTACATATATCAAATAATTTTCTTACAGAAAGAGAGATTCCGAGTAGTTAAAGTGAATTATAATCAATTTAACGTATTTAATCATCATCTTTACACAGAATAATTAAAGTGCCCGCAGAGAGTTAATATTCTACAGTGTAAAATGTAGTATCTCAATTCAAAAGAACGACACCTCTTCACTTACGGTGAAAATAGGCTGCATGTTGAGATAGGTCGTTCCACGAGGATTTAGTGCCTTCGTTAAGCTGTAAGCTTCATTCAATTTTCTCCAATTTGTGGCAATTTGTGCTTACAGCACCCGCATACCCACATACCGCTTCCACGCGGAGGTTTCGACGAGTAATCTATAGTATACACATTACATACATTTCCGCGAAAATGTATTTATACAAACGAATTGCTAAATCTCTCACCTTTGCATTGCTATGTTTCAATTTTCCTTGCCAAAATAAATTGTTACATTACATTTATTCCAATTTATTTGTCCCTTTTTGCAAATATACCTACTGATTGTTTTCTTGAAGTTCTTGCATGGGTTATTCTGAAAATATCAACTTAAAAAAAAAGAATCTTCTCACACTGAATATTTAAACTAATGTAGAATGAAAAGTATTCTTGTATAGTATCATGTCCTCCCACAGGGTTTAAAAGGTCAAAAGGACTAGAATTCGAAAATTATAATGTTTCAAAACATTTCTGGAAATTTGGTGAACGATGGACATTTGGACATATACTTGGATGTATAATTCTCGTTACGGCATCAGGAATGTGAGATATGATCGGAACTCCAGCCGGGTTCAAATGAAGCACGCTAGAGTCGGCAAGTGCCCCGTGGATATTATAGACCTGTGAACGAGACTGAGGGTGGTTTCGCGCTATATTGAAACGCTCGAACGTAACGACTAATGAAAGCATACGTGCGGAGCTAATATCCTGCACCCCGCTAGAATGTAATAATTTTCAGAATGGTACTTCACAGGGACGAGGAGGAAGAGAGAGGGAGAGAGAAAGAGAGAGAGAGAAGGGCCTCTCTGTATTTCTGCAACAAAGGTTAACCATCCTTTCTATACAGTTCACCTGAAATACTTTGTATACTTGCTTTGCTTGTTAACGGGTTTCGTGGTTTGCACCTATCCTGCAACAATTACAAAATCTCATGCTTTATAACTGAAGAGTTATTGAGAATTGTTAAAAATAAAATAGTGCATTGCAAGAAAAATGTAGTTTACTTAAAGTATTATTACATTACTATACAGAAAAATAGTCGTTAAGAAAAAGTAAATTGCAAATTATGATTTTCAATTGATATAGACTGAAAACATAAACCAATTTCGAATTTAAAAATGGTAAGATTTTCTGAGAAGGCACCATTTAGAAACTCCTTTTTCATTCCGCTTTTCGTAATTCTTTTTCTTTGCAAGTTAATTTCGCCCAAGTCGACGAAGTACTCGAAGAATAAACTTCTGGTTGGTCCGATACATGCGTGCATTTGTACTAGTTTGTGTACACGTCGAAAGTTTAATTAGTTTTTAGAATGTATAGAACGGAACGGTAGTGGAAGGAAAATTCTTAGGGAGAAGAAGGGAGAAAGCGAGATAGCACAGTTAAGTTTAGTGCAACTTGTAGTCCTGGGACAATTTCAGTCTGGAAGTTTTTCAATTTTCTTGGCTTACCGGGCTCACACTGAAAAGCTGAGAACTCTCCCGATTCTCCTCCTGTCGTTATCCTTGCAGATTTGTTTATCGTTATTGTAAAAGCGTCACCACTATATTTCCTGGATCGAACAAAAACATTTCTATTTTCCTAAACACATGTACATTCTGATAGTAGAACAAAAATCCCACGCTAAGAGATTTTTGACTTATCACACGCGTGTGAGAAATGCAATAAAATTAAGTGTGCATTACACTCTATGTGTAAAAAAAGACAAATCACTGAAAAAAAAATTGATTACTTTGAAACCTTTAATTTCTTCCGACTTTCGGAGATGCGAATCTGCAGGACTTCATTAAAATGCTCCCTCTTTGAAATTCCCTTTCTTGCTTCTCTTTCTCTCTCTCTTCTTACTCTTAGTCCCCTCATAAGCTTTTCCTCTCACTCCTGTCTCCTTTTCCTCTTTGGCGCTGCACCCAGCCTCTCCTAATGGAAATTGATTACCACAAAAAGGCGATATCTAAATCATGTTGTACGCTTTCTCCATTTCTCTCATCCCTATTTCCTTCTCTTTTTGTCCATCGACTCTCTCTCTTCTTTCATTCCTCTCTGTTTTTGCTCATCTTTACGATTCTATGAAAAACATTAAATAAGTACGAAAGCCTATCCGACAGAACAATTTCGCGAACAACAATACGTTACCTTCGATCCTAACATACGAGTTCAATTGGGAATTTGTTTTGCTGGATACGTTTTGAATGGAGTAATCTGCAGAAATAAATAAAATCTTGCGAAAAAGACGAATTGACCATTTTCACTGTTTTTTATCTAATATCATCCCTTTTAAACACTCTCCACTTTCTGAAAGTGCGAGAATGGTGATTTCACTATTACTAGTATTATTTAGATAATATTGCCTTTCAAAAGCGGTAGAAAAGAATTTACATTTCCTAGGAAAAATTTTGTGCACGATTTGAAACTGTAGTACATCAATATGGAAAGAGTTGGACGATTTAAAACTCGTCAGAAGTGGATTTAGTGTCAACCTCTCACGAACTATGTTGAACGCATGTACATATGAACACTATAGTCATAAGTATACGTCGCTGTACTCGCAAGTACAGTATTCTTGATCCCGTAGGATGAGCTCTGGACTTACGGCTAAAACGTGGCAAGATTTACGCCGAAACTTAAGTCCGAACTAAAGATTTATTACCGCTTCCACTGTCTCCAAAGCCTCGACTTTCGCATACGACTCTGACTCGAGAGGGAATATCCTGCATTTTTATGCTGCCATTATATCTTCGCGACCTATGAGTTATGGCCGATTTAATTAATCTCGAACAACAGGAAAAGTTTGCTCTAAAGTCTCTACAATAATTTATCTTATGCAAGATTAGTGAATAAAACAAGTGTCATAACGTTATCAGTATTTTTATGTTTCTTCCCGCTTTGATTACAAAAATTATGTTGAGTAACATTTTTTGTGTATATATATATATATCTGCTAGTACAAAACAGAGATTATAGAGTGTGAAGTGAAATAGTGGTGAATTATCAGATTACGTGTTGGAAGGTCACATCGATCGCAAACTAACACGTTAGTAAATATATATATCGTTGATCTTTATGTGATAATATATGTAGGATGTATGTATACAGCAGGGTGTAACGTTCGGCTTATGGGCGCGTAAGTCACGCGTTGAAGGATGACTTCACATTGCGTGTGTTTCCGGACAAACAACAGGCCGCCCCCTGCAGGACGGGTGCGTCCAAGCTAACTTTCCTCCACGGGAAAGTTATGTCCAAATCGATGATATGAGTTTACGAGAAAGCAGCGTCAATTTGTTTAACGCCTGTTGGTCGGTAAGTCATGCCTCTTAATTGGAGACTTCGATTAGAGATGTTCACGAGTCAAAAGAGAATCGTGCTGAAAAAAGTATTTTGGTTTCATCATCCCTCCTCTGCCTTTCAATCCCTTTCCTGGTAAGCCCTACAATGAACTTAGCAAGTCACGAAGTAGCCTAAAATAAAATAGATAAGATTGCAAATGTAAAAGGCCAGATTACTTTAATATAAATAATTTTTTTACATTTTCGAAGAAATATAAATTAGAGATTTTTTCAAGATTTTTTTATCTATACTTAGATATTGGGTATCTCAATAATTTTGTGGTATTTTTATGATATTTGACAAATGGAATGTTGAAGACATTTTAATTAGATACAAGTATCTTTTTTTCTGCTTGATAAAATAGAGAGAAGGTTGAGGTATCGATATCACTGGCCTTAGTGTCCCTTTGTATCATGGGTCGGCCGCCCCATTGGATTAGAAGACCCCATAGAGGGAAAAATGTAATATAAAAGGCTTATAGGCTAAGCTGTTAATATGTTGTACGACGAGACGACCGAGAAACTATGTATATATTACTATAATGTTCAAACATATGTCTTTATAATCTTACACCAACGCGTTTAGGACAAAAAGGGTCTTGCGGCTAACTTATCGACCTTCTTTACCATCTAATAATTTTGAATTTAATTCTACAGTCATTAATCTATTATTAATAAACATACAGGTAAATTTGCACATTTTTATTACCCGTTTTTGTAACAGTTGATGAACGAGATATTTAGTTATATGAATTTTACATGTTCTATTAATTACATTAATATTTAAATATATTTAAAAAGGTTACTATTTAATCTATTTTCATAAAATTTATCTTGTTTCCATTCACTGTCTACTAGAATAAATTGAAAATCAGCATACTCGCGAATGCAATATCTATTTCCTAGTTTTCTCTTACTTCTATTCTTGGTACACGTAACGTCATATGAATATTCTACAAAATAGTTTTTTTCTTTCTGTACCCTTTGTTTTGAAATTCAATATCTTCTTTATTATTTGTTTCTTATCAACATATCGGTAATATATTTTACACTGCTTTAACAATCGCTATAGTGATCATTGCTGGAAATAATTCACCGATTTTAATCTTTAAACCTCTCTTCCAAAATAAAATAATTTGATAATATATTGAACAGTGTTAGTTTCGATGTAATGCATCCCTTAAGACACCACTGCTGGACATCAACATTTATAGTCTGATAAAAATAGGATTTTAACCGTGCTAATCGTATTAATTTTCCCGGTCACCAAACTCACACTCTTCTTCGTAGTGGCAGTTCTAATAATGGTTTAATAATAACAGAATTAAAATTGATAAATACGTATTTGCTCTGAAGAAGCTAACAAGTAAAATGCTGATTGGAATATATCATAATATAATATGCCTCTTATATTAATATACAATATATGGCTGTCACTCTATTCAGGTCGAGAATTCCTGTTTAATTTTGGAATGGCATAACTTATATGACTCAAAAAGTATTCGGTACGGCGTTGTCAGCTTCCTGCAGAAAGTGGACCTGTGAGACTCGTACGGACCGTCGCGTCAATTTCAACTAGGAAGACGAATATCGGTGCTGACAGCTCGGTGCCAAGTAAATTTCATATCTCAATTAGTTTTTAGACACGTGCCGCCACGTGGCCTATTGCACGCCAACTTCCATCGATGGGCGTAATTCAAACGCAAATACTGCAACAATGTAAGTATTGCTCGATTGGGGTCGTCGCGTATGTACATAACACGGTGGACTGCCATTAATTTTTACATCATTGTAATCGACTTGTTTATCGTTTCATTGTTTGTCACGGCATCATGTTTTCACGCCATTTAACCATTTTTGAGAGAAATCATACTTGAAATCATTTTTAAAGAAATTAATATATATATCGTGAAACTCCATATAGTATTGTTTCACTGACAAAATAAATTAAACAGATATTCGTTTCTATTATATTCAAATTTATTGTCAAACATTTTTCTTTCTGAAAATTAATATAAAATTTTGATACTGTCATTTTGATTTCAGTCTTAACGGAAGAGTCGGAAACGCTAAACTTTTATACCGCTGTTCGATATAAAGATAGTGATCCGCCAGTCTAGAGTTAATTTAGAGGCCATTTCCTCTGTAAATAGCCAATAAAAGCGCGACGAGCTTGCGTGGGGTCAGAAGAGGGAGACGAGTCAGGAATGGTTGGCAGCGTTCGGGAACAGGAAGCGCAATATTATAAAATTTAATGTCTTGGTTTACGGGCTACTGAAGCCGGCTACAATCTCGCTTTGATATTTACTGGGCAATCGCTAGGCAAGCAATATCATGCTCGCTCTGTCCCGCATTCGATCCACCGTCTTTCCGACTTCGTTGCGTCAAACGTTTTATACTTGATTGTAAAAAAAAGACAAGAAACGACATCTGTAATTCTTCCATATAAGACTTGACTACATAACTATTAACTAACTCGAAATTTTAAAGCTTTGTACATCCCTAAATAAAATTTGGATCTATCGCAAATCAAGGTCATTAATTTCATTTGAAAAAAAGTAAACTTTATGAAAACTTTTCTTCCAATTTCACTTGCTCCATGCACCTCCCCTTTTTTTCGATGTCAGATTTTTATAATCTCCCGCAATTAATTCGTAACATCTGAAGATCACCCATGTGTTTTGCTCTTTTCTCAAACACTTGAACATTTTGTCTCGGACTTTTCATAGATAATTGATTATTAACAAGTTCGAACATTGGAATCCAATTTTAGGAGAAGTAAATATTATAATTATTATTATCAGAATTGCGGTAAGTGATATTTTTTGCTTTAGATTGTGTAAAATGTAGATTAAAATCTTAGTGTTGGTAGAAATTTTAATACCTTGCATTATAAATTTTAACATCTTGGATTATAAATATTAAAATTTATATTCGATTCAGTTTATAATCTAAGATATTATCTGATAATATCTTCTCTTTTAACATCTAGAGATTATGGTTTTAATAATCTCGATTGCTGTCCCATAGTTAATAGTCCAAGATTATACCTAGTAACATATTTTTCATTACCGTTTACAATCCATTTTTCTCAGTGCAACAGAAGGTAATTCAGAGACCAGAAAATGCTAATCACTTATTAACTTATATAATGAAGAGAGTAAAATTTTTACGCGGGAAACCTAATGGCCGTAATTCTGTTTCCAGTTAGTTACAGAAGCAGTGGTTTGTGGGGGTGGATAAAGAGAGACAGGTATAGATGCGAGAATGGAGAAAGCGAGAGAGGAAGAGAAAGAAAGAGAGATATAAAAAGAGAAAGAGATATAAAAAGATAGAGAAAGAAAGAGCAAAAGTATCTGACTCTTGTGAATAGTGCGGGAGAGTGGTCACGTGTATTAGGAACTTGGTGGATGCAAGTGTACCTGTAGATGTGCACATATAGAAACTCGCACACGAAAGTGTGAAGTCGGGTAGAAACGGGCGAAACACAAGACACGGGGTAGTGAGATAGTACGGTGGCGAGGTAGCGGCGTCACCACGGAAATCAAGAGTAATGCCAACACGAAACTGCACTACCCCTCGCCCCTGTGCCAACCCCCTCCCCCCGCCTCATTCCACGATCTCTTCGAGCTACCCTACACACTACCCTTCGTCCCACCTCGACGTTTCTCCACCACCTACTACCGATCTCACCTACCCCGGGGAATAACCCCCATTCCAACCCTATACAGATACTCTGTGTGCCTGAGACAGAAGATCGCTTGGCACTGCTGTGTCATATATCTACAAAAGCACCAACTTTTACCCAGAAAAAAAGCTTTTTGTAACTCAAAAAGCTCTTCAATTTCCTTAAATCGTAGACCGCAGATATAATTATTAAAATCACAGTTTTTTCTCATGTATACGATTCCCCGGAATAAGGATTTTATATTCTTATTCTCCTGGATTAAAAAATTTTTAATTATATTTAATATTTTTTTCTAAAAATATTAGATATAGAGGTATATATTTGCTGATTGTTGGTGTCAGTATCCGCCTAAAAGGAAAGGCAGTTGTTTCCCAAATCCAGGGAGCGAAAATGTGGTCATTCGTATGATCGGTTGCGTTCGACCCTCTTCACTAGGAACCCCCGAAACGTCTTTTAATATACACTATATCTTCAACGAGACTTAGGATTCCCTCTTTTTCTCTTCGTCGAAAATTCCGACAATAACGTTAGATTCGTCAGGACGCAAAGTCACCAACACATATATACTATACTATAGTACGGCTAAACTCACATATATTCTAATCTGTAGCTAGAGTAAAAATAAAAATGTTAGAATGTTACATTCTTTCAATAATTATGCCTTTTGGAATTATAAACAGTAGTAGAACATAAGAAGGTAATAAAAGGTCGGCGTTTTTATTTATTTAAAAATAAACTTGTATTGTAAAAATAACTTGTAGTACTGGTCCAATTTAAAATAATGCTTTTTTGAAAGGCAAATATGTATAGCTTTTGGGTATGAAAGTGTGCTTGTACTTATAAGAGAGAAAGCCGTAGGACGTATCTCGCCTGCTTATATTGCGGCAGATTAAATTAATTCCGACAAATTAATTGGTAGTTCAGATGTTTAGCCTTAAGTGAGAGCGTCTAGTTTCCCCATGCTTCCCTCTCTCTATTTCTTACCCACCCTATGAGACACTCGCTTCCACACGCGCACCTTCCATTCTCTCTGCTTACTCATTATAAAAATAATTTCTTTTTATCAATTTATATTATATATCTTTAAGGGCAGTAATGAATCATTACATCGTCTACATAATTCTTTATTGTTTCTTAATAAATATATATATCTATGTATATACATATATATGTAAAAAATCATAACGTAGCAAAATATTTTAAATATATAAATATAATTATTTTAAAAGAGCTTAAAAAAACCACATAAAATACTATACAGTAGAGGAATTTTTTCCCGTAAGTTAACAAATGCAATTTTCACAAATAAAAATAAAACATAAGTAACAGGTGTCTATGTATGTCGTCGATGTGTGTTGAATAATATTTAAAATATCCGATATTATATATATCTCACAATTAATTGCATATTTTTTTAATAGACATCGTTTGTATACAAACAATACAAATACCTAAAAGGTTTGGTAATTGTACTTAAAGTGCAATAATGATATCATTGATATCAGTTTGCAATGTAATCTTGAATATGAAAACCAAATATACTTTACTTCAAATGATAAAAATTACCAGTTCATGAAATTCGGTCAAACGTTTCTCTAAAACTGAACTTGTTTGTTATTATGCAAATATTGCACAATACTGATATTGGAAATAATAAAGCTGCATTCTCAAAATTTTTAAAATCTCTAATTTCCATTAGTTCTTAAAAAAATTTATTGTTTAACGCTACTTTCAGTTTTGATACTATATTAGTCAATCGATACTATAATGTATCGATAATGAGTAACATAGAGCTCGTCTCATGGAGTTTTCTATGGGTTTCCACCCTACTGTCGGTAAGGACTCGACTTACACCCTCCCTACTGCGATTATCGACCGCTAAGGGCTTTTCTTCAAAGGGTATTTATCTCTGGAGTTTTTCCAAAACTAGTCGGTATTTTTATCATTCAGTTTCAACTGATAAATTTTCACGTGTTACCATTCAATATCAATTTGTTTTCGGCCAACTCCTCTTTTATCAACAACGCCAACCGCTCCAATGCCTGAAAAACAAATAGATTTTATTACAGAATTTAAACAATAAACTGTAATAAATATTATTTTTAATCAGACAACAAATTTAAATTATAATTTAGTTGCAGAGAATTATATCTGTGAAGATAAAAATTAAAAACTTACCAAATTCATATCCTTGTATGTAGCTTTAGCAAAACTCGCCCTGATGGCGTTGCAAGGCTTCGTAGGGTCAGCCATAAAAGAAGCCCCAGGAGACAAAAGAACCCCATGCGTTATTCCGCGTTGCATTACCATTTTCCAAGTGTCTTGAACACCTCGCACTTGAATCCACAAGAAAAATCCGGCACTTGGTCGACTAAAGTCTGCCAAGCCTGAGAGGAACAATTTTTTCATTAAAAATAAATTAAAACCACAAATTAGGAGCGATTTAATGAAGAATAATTAAATAAATAATAGATAATTTCTACAAACCTCGTAAGTGTTTCTCTGCAAGGGCTACCATGACTTCACGACGTTCCTTGTAGATGGACCTTATATTGCGGAAATGATCCATCATTTTTTCGTATCCCCACATTTTCAACAATTTATACAATATCACCTAAAATATATAGAACTATGAAGTCTTGCAATAACATTCCTCATTATCATTAATTAATGACTACTTCACGCGTTTACACTTTATAAGATAAGTAGACACGCGCCGCGAAAGCACTTTTACTTTATGTGCAGGCTTGTATCAATTCTGAGTGAAAAATTACATTCCCGACAACTGTTCGAAAGAGAAGAAAATGAAAACGAATTTAATTAAATTATCTTCGCTAATCATTTAAAGTCATTTAACTGTTATATCGTTGTAGAGAAATCGTATTAAACATATAAAGACAAATTTTAAAGAGAGAGAGAGAGATTAAGAAATAACATTGTTAACTTTAGCACAATTGAGATGAATAACAAAAAGAAAATATAAAAATGTACTTCTTAATGAGGAAGAAATTTTAATTCTCTCTAAGATTATGATTTATTAATTTATATAGATATATATGAATATAAAAATCCGAGTCTGGCGTCTCGCATCTGTGGCACAAGGTTATCGTTTCGTATTGTTGAAACTCGATAAAGAGCCATCATAATTTATTGACAGAATTATTTCGTGATGCTAATGCAACACTTTAGAACATCACCATTATCATTAGGTTCTTATCTTTCTTTGAGTTATCTAGAATTCCAGAATGAGTAAATATCTGTCATAGCTCTCAGTTACTTCCCTATTCGGATGTTCTTGTGATAAAGTAGTTGTTCTTGTGATATACCTGTGATAAAGTAGTTGCATGAAGATGACTACTTTGCATGTGAAGTTCTACACTAGCAACCAAAGGAGCTGCAGCTGTTATGACACCTATTCTTAGTCCACTGCTTAAAACCTTCGAAAAGGAATCCACCCTTATCACCCTTCCTTCTGTGTCCAAAGATAGGAAAGATTTTGGAGCCTCCTAAAAATTACAGACAACAATATTTTGTAAGAAATTATAAATTGGATGCTTTTAAATACATAAAGAATCTTTAAAATTAAGAAAAAAAAACACTTGAAAGACATTCTTACTTCGGTGAAATACATAAAGTGATAAGGATCATCATCCAGGATCAGAAAATTGTAATCGCAAGCTATCCTGTATATTTCCTTGCGCCTTTCCAAAGGAATGACAGTTCCTGTAGGATTCGCACCAGTGGCATTTATGTACATAATTTTGGGCATTTTTTTCCCGGATGCTTCCCTCAGTCTTAAAGTTTCCCTCAAAAATTCCGGTTCAATTCCTTTGTCATCTTGACGAATAGGTATGAATTCAGCTTCATGAGGTGAGATCTACAAGAAAATTGATTTTATTAATAACATTTTTGATTAAAATATAAAAAGTATCAGGTCCGGAAATTTTCAACTTTTTGGCAATCACTTATATGGTTTCAATTCCATCAAGATTAGGATCTGTCAACTTACCACTACTTTAGCTCCAGGGTAAAACGGATCTTGGACCAGAATTGGATCCCCGTAACCAATTATGGCTTCAAGCGATTTACTCAGTCCATCTTGACCTCCGGCTACTATCACGACATCTCGACTCTCCCAGAGGGGTGGCGCATGAGCCCTTTTTTGAAATTCTCTTATTGCCTAAAAATAAAAAAACTCGTTGAGTATTCTCATTTATTTAATGAAAAATAAATCATTTCGTTAGAGGGGAAAATTAAATAATAAATGGGAATATTATGATGACTTACTTGTAACAGTGGAGGAAATCCTTGACTCGGAAGATACTGAAGAGCTGCTCCTAATTCTTCTCCTTCCAGAGTAAATTTCGCTCCATCGTTCAATTTGACAGTGATTTCCGTGAATGGAAAAGTTTCCTCATTTGGCATACCCTCAGCTAGGGAAATTACACTATGAGGTGTCGAATAAGCAATCTTGGCTAAAATCAAATAAATCTTGTTAAATATATTACAATTATTATCCCATTATGTAGAAGAGAACTGGGGAAATTACAATTAGATAATTTAGGGTTTCTATAACTTCTCATTATCAAAAATTATAATCACAAAAAAAAAGAAAATACTTGATGATAACAAGGCGGAAAATTTCGTGAAAAAGTGCTTGCAGTTTTTTTACTTAATTAATTTGCTCACAGACTTTTAATATCTCGAATTTTCAAGAGTTTAATCAGATTATATCAAAAAGTTAAAATTAAACCCAATCTAATTAAAATCCCTGTAATAAAAGTTGAATGAAACAAGCAGTAACTTCCACTCTACATATTCGTGTAATGAATTTGAGATTATACTTACTCAATTCTCTCGTGGGCGCAGAACGCCTCAGCTTAGTAACTTCTGTTTTAAAGTCAGCATAGTCCAGTTTGAACTTTTCTTTGCTTTTCATCATCTTTCCTGAGTTCGCGAAAAGATCAAGACAAAGGGTAATAAAATGTACCGAATTGAATTTTACCTCACTTTCACACAAAACTCCAACGTAATTTCAATGGAAATAAAGCGCGACTAAAGCCCTAAATTAATTTTAAATAATCTCCAAATTAAAAATATATATGTATTAACTTGAAATTCGTATTAATTTCAATGAAAGCAGTTTCTCAAGAAATTCTCGTAACTTTTTTTCTATTTGGTAATAGAAGAACTATTGACGCGTTGAAATAGGAAATTGGTATGTTCGGTGGAATCGGTTTGAGGACGTTTACTTGACAATACTGACACCGCGCTTGGTTTGGACGGCTTTTATATTTAAGCGATAGCATTGGTTGCGTCAGATAACGTTATAGCATATGCAAAACAAAACAGTGTGGTTCATATAGACCCACTGATGGCTTTCTGTGTTATTTCTCCCCTTCAACATTACTGTCTTTTTGTTTCATCACCATCCATTCAAAGCAAGTCGGAAGTGAACATTGATATAATATAATATTGTTATCCACGTAAAATGGGTCAAATGCTTAAATCAACGATAAACGCTTTTATTGACTAAATTCATTACAAGCATTTCGGTTTACCTCATCCCACTTGTTTAATTTAACCATTCAAAATACAATGCGACTAATAAATGACACAAATTTTAGGAAGTACATAACATGCGATTACATTCGAATCAGAGGAACAGCAAATAAAAATGATTTTACAGTAAATCACTGGTTATCTGAATAATGACGAATAAATAATCTTCAGCTTTTTTCAGATTCGATGCAAAATCGAGATAAACTTTTGGTATTAAAATACAAATGCCGAACAATATTTCTTTTTAAGCTTTAGAAAATCAATTTTCAAAACAGAAGTTTTAACAATATTCACTTAAGCTTTACAAAAACATCTTATAATTTGACTCAGCTTTGATAATAATAATAATAATTCAGCACTGTTTTTTAAAGATAACAGCTATATTGAAAAAAAAATGTAAAACAACACGGAGAAAACTGGATATTAAACCGTAATATCTAGTTATTTAGATATAATATCTTAATATTAAAACTTAATATTGGATGTTAGAATATTTGGATTATATATTTTAATATCTAGATATTATATCCATTATATCCTATAGATTAATATCCAGTTTTCTCCGTAAAGTTATCGAATAATTATAGATAATTAACGGTTTTTTTGTATAAAAATATAAATTATTTATGTGAAAAATAATGTAACAAAAGTCCATATTGGTACCTTTGTCCACATAGAAATATTTGATGAAATTATGGATACTATTGGTTTTCAAAAGCAAGGAGGCCAAAAGGAACGAGAAATTGGATAAAAATTCGGATATAATTGAAAACGTGAGATAAAAATGTGTATTCACGTGGATTGTAGCCTGGCCCACCCTGCTCCCCTCGTGGGCAATTCGTGGAATTTTGCCATCTGTCCACGTGGTATATTTTTGAAATACATTATAGTGACTCTTATCATTCTTAATATAAAGTTAAATATGTAAATCAACATTGAAACCGCTCACAAGATAAGGTCCAAAAAAGAATGTGAATTCTGAATGACTAAAAAAATTTTCCATAAAGATAATATTCCAAAAAATTTAATATTTCTACAAAAAAACACCATTTATTTCTGTTTTATGTGAAATATAGAGAGCTGGACACCTGTAAAAGGAATAGCAGATAGTTTCGTTTTAATTACAACATTATCCAAGTTTTTTTTACAACTTTTCTTCTTTCCTATTACTTCAAGACCCGTTTATTTCTAAAAATGCAGAGATCGAAACTCTAGGTAAAAATATTGATCGAAACATGGTCTGTTTTCTGTTTATGAAAGATAATTTTTAATACAGGAATTCTGTTGAGAAATCTATATTTCAATGAAATAAGACGCATAATATAGAGCATGAACTAATTTGTCGTTTCAAGGTAATAAACAATCTTGTACGAAACATGAATGTAGGACATTAGTATTAGTCCCCGGAAAATATAATATAAGGTACATAAGCATTTGGCTAGATGAAGTAATTTCCGTTATTAATCTTTCGTGAATTTTCCACTTGACTTGTGTTTATTTACAGAGATACTGATATCAATATTTGTAAAAGTTCCAATAGCATTGTTAAATTCTCCGAATTTACGAAATTTTTCATATCAATGGAAACATCATAATCTGTACTTTCTTTGATGAATCGATTTGGAGGAATTAACAAGACTTAATTACATGAGATTTCCATCTCTTTCTATATTATCTTTTCCTTAAAATTGAATCAGTAGAAGTTCACCGATTTTCAGTGAGTCTCTTTTCAAGATTTTATTGAGAGAAAATCCACTGAATCAAAATCTACTTCCAGTAGATTTTTTACTAATTGAAAGCGTGAGAAAAGAGTCACTAAGAATGAATGGAATTTGACTGGGAATAAGTAAAAGTTTAGAGAGTTGGAATTTTATACAGTAGCTAATCACAGTATTTATATTATAAAGCAGAAATCAAAATTTTTGTGAATCTTATTATGAGATAATTTGATAATTCTACTATTTTGTATTTGATGACATGCATCAATATAGATGCCTGGGTCATCAAGAGAGGTATTATTTTTTATCGTAAAGACAGGCCGTCTACTACTAAAATTTAAGCGTCACAACGTTACGCGCATGTACTCAAGCGTAAACTTAATTTGATAAAAGGCGAGAAATTAAATATCATCACGCACTCTAATAATTACATTCATAAACTTTCTTCAATAGTTTTCATAAAATAAAACTGGACATTGGTAAAAATATAATGAATATAATTACTGAGCCTTGTTTCATGAAATGGAGTGTTCTTTTTTAAATTTAAATATCTTAATTGTTAGCTGTTATCAAAAAGATGCGTTGACGTAATAGTAAACATAACACTGAGTGTATACATCATAAATATAATAAGAGAACGTAAAATTACATCATTCTTATGAAATATTGTTAAAATGGATGCAGAAGAAATAATGATGTTCCAGGAAAATCTTTTTTCTTCATTTTGTCTGACCGTATCTCATCTTATCTCTGCCTATCTAACGTCTTTTTATTTCACTTCCTGTAGAGTATACAGGAAAACCAGATTATGTTTTTCTTGCAGTCGCGTGTCTAGCCAACTGTAAGGTCACGGTTCTGTACTGATAATGATGTAACCATAAACTGTAATTTCATCAAATAGATGAGCGAGTGAATGAATGATGAAAGCGCGAGCTAGAAAAGCCAGTGACCTAAACCTTATGAGAACCATTTTAATATCTCATGATTGTGATACTTTAATTTCTCATATCCGCTTCTTTTGCATCACTTTTCTCTCTCAATCTTTAAAAGCTGATTGATATACTTTCTTAGGCCTCTCTGTTTCAAGGTTTCGTAAACTCTACACACTTCTGATGCAATAAGCGCGCAAAATTAATCTTCTAACTTTTTATGAACACTTATAATTATGCTTGGCGCGTGGCAAGTGATAGGAAATGAAGAGAATTTCATCAAGAAAATTCTTCATCAAATTAAATTCACTCAATAAATATGTGATGAGCGCTGAGAAAAATTAAACAAACAGTTTATCGTGTGGTAAATAAGCGAATACATTTTTTTAATGAGTGAAAATGTTGTTACACATTAAAGAAGATTTTTTTTGAAAGTTTTGATCTATTTTAATTTGATTCTAAGTGAATGAGACTAATAAAGCAGCAAATAAAAGGAAGGCTTAATGACTGTGTCAATTAACCTTCTAGATTTTATTATCTTTTGCGTGTTAAAATAATAAAACATTATTAATTGTAGTAGTGACTAAGGTTTTTTTTCTCTTATTTTAGAAACAAGTTGATAATTCAAGCAAACATTGTAGACATTAAATATTTAGCAGTGAATTTTAAGACATCAAATCTTTTCCAACTGTATGTATTTCATAAACTTATTCCTTTATTATGACGAAATTTTGTATCAAATTTGTATTTCTACCGCTAATTTACGCATCATATATTGACTGATTCATATATCTATCTACATATACATTGAATGAATTTCATAGTGCAGTAATTCTTGTAAGAAAAAAACAGCTGACAATTGTTTGCAAACGATTGTACACATCGAATGATATTTTTTTATCAAATATTTCAGCATCACAGTATTATTTCGTCAACTACAACAACACGAAAATTATTAGTTAATCAGAGTTAGTCATGCAGTTACAGGAAATAAATTTTATTTGAGGAAATGATGAAACTTCAGAGTTTAAAGGATAATACTTTTTTCATAAACACTGATGTAATGATTGGAACATTTTTGGACCATATAATCTACGCAAAATTGACATTTATAAGTGAACTGAGTGAACATTAGCATAAATTATTTTATCAAATACTAAGACTATCAATTACGTTAGTCGTTTGTTTTATCACTATCATTATGATAATGTCATCGTGTAATTGAGTGATATCAGTAACAAGTACATAATAATCGTATTATCCCGATTAAAGGGTTAACTAATATATTAAAGGTTAAAATTCTTTCTCTATTATAAAGTAGACTTTGATTTTTATTTGGTATTTCTTCTTTTTATGCGGATAAAATATTACATCAGATATTAGTGAAGCAATAAAATATTCGAAGAACTAGTATAATGCAAAATAAATTTCAATATCACACAGTCAAATCATTAGTCAAGAACAAAAAATTAATAGATTGAAGGTAATAATAATTTTCAATACTTCTCACAATGGATCTAATAATGTGAAATTCTATTATTATATTCCGGGCAAAACAAACGAAGGAAAACAATTGCTGCATTGCTTTCGCAATTCTTCCATAACAGAAATTCTGATAAGTTTTAACGTTGTTCGAGTTGCATCCTCTGTATTATTTCTCTCACATTTTTCAACTAACAATGAGATTCACATGACGTTAGCGATAATGTTTAGATAATAAAAGGAACTATAGTACACAGATGCGAAACTTTTGTATTTGAATAACAGTATTCTTCAGGGTTATCGAGCTTTCGTATTCGTCAGATCGATTTTTCGACATAACAGATAAAGTCCATGAATAATTTTAACGTTTCCTTGTGTAATGATTCCTTTATAGAATCGTTACATACTTGTTTTTCCGTTAAAGTATGTATGTGTTGATTAGAGACGAGTAAATCAAGGTTTTTCGAGATTTTTTTCGGGAATCAGAAACCATCTGGATAAATGTTGGGTCAAATAAGTGAATCGAATGTTAATAAGAAAATTGATATGAATAAACTCTGATGGTCTGTTCTAATTTTTCAATAAACCACGATAAGATAATAAAACAACCAGAGAAACATTATTTATTGTATATAAATATATTTTCTAAGGACTTTAGTCAAAATTATACTATTTATACATTTTTTAAATAATAGTCTGTTCTCTATATTATTTAGACTTGGTCTGTGATTTTTGGTGTAATTTTATTAAACGGATGATTTGATCAAATAAATTCCAAGTATAAATTAAGGAATATCAGTAGCAGACTTCTCTGTACTTTTCTTTTTATTATAATGTGACCATAAAACGTGACTAATGAAGATTTTTATTATATAAAGCAGAAATAACCTCGGAAATTACTGGTATATTATCATCCAAATTAATGGAAGCTGCTGATAAGAATTAACAGGACTTAGTAGAAACTTTGTACTTTCGGAACGAGCTTTAATTGTCACTAATGAATTATTGCGATTAATTATTTTATTAAAAATCAACGAATCTTGATTACTTAAGATGTGATCCCCCTTCATGTATGTTTTACTGATGTAATTCGCCAATATTATTTCAAATATAAAGATTGTAATCATTATTATGAAACAAGATAATACGTAATTTTAAAGACGCAAAACCTTGTTTACTTTATACTTTAAAAGTTTATTCATGGCAATAAGTTCTTAATATATTTGACAATCGCATTCTAACTTTTTATACAAGAATATTTTAAATAACACTCCATCTGAGTTGTCACGCTGACCTGGAATAAGTCGATCGACAATTCCATTGAACGAACAATGGGTATAATGAAATTTGAAAATAATCAGCTGGATAATTCATAGCCGCCAAGCAGTTACTATTAGAACCTATAGTGCCGGTGAATAAGTACAGCAAAGGAGCTCGTTGAGGAAGACAATCTCCCGAGAGGAGATGGGATGAGCTTTTTTCCAATTTACGAAGATCTATTTCCTATCGATGAATTCCTTTTTTTCCCAATTCGCGGTATGGATGCTGCTAATACAGGTCGACACGTACAGGTGAAAGATGAAGTAGAAGCTGATAGGCAGGGCAGGCACTGCAGAAGCTAAAAGAGCCGGAGCTGGCATCAGGAGAGGGTAATTTTAGGTTGGCTAACGTCGTTTCGCTTTTAATGAACTTCTCCGTTCGTTAAAGTACGTTTCTCCATCTCCGTCTCCGCCAGACCGAGTAGTTCGCTAATTCGAAGCCGATGTCGGCCATTTTTTCTCTAGTCTCCGTCTCATCTCATTCATTAGCCTTATGCAAATTCTTCAGGAATTCTCGCCATTGGAACGCCCTATTGGTGGATCTTGATGCATCTAATAGCCCTCGTTTATATCGAAGATTCTCATTTTATTCCTGCTCATGACGAGATCAGAAGACTCCTTTGCCTAATTATTGTGCTTTGTATTCTAATCAATTAATAATTCAGTTAAATGAGTTTTCTAAAGCTTCATCTTCCACCAAATTCCTATAAGAGTTATTATCAAAATCCAACAAACATGAAACAACTTTTTGAATTGAGACAAATATTATCACCAACTCGAATATAGATATCAACCATGATCAATTTAATTTCATATAAAAGGAATTTAAAATGGTTAAAATCTATAGAGCAAGAGCTCGATAGATTGAAACTGTTGTCTGGCGTTTGTTGCGAAATTGAATTGTTCGCATCAGGGGATAATACTGCAGCAGAGTATGAGATCAACGGAACTTTCTTCCATATATACTGTAATAGACTTTCCGCGCCACGGGACACCACCCTTCGATTCAGCCTGATATTTTCTAATATTTCCAATAATATATCTATAAGCTATAAACATTTCCGGGCATTTTTATTGTTCTAACCTGATGAAAACTTTGCGGTCCCCTTTTAGAAGAAGTGAAAACATAGTTCGTTTCAATTTCCATTTGTTAGATTCTAAGCTCCTATATTCATAGCGTTATCATACTACCTACTTAATATAATGTATATGCTGCATTCCGCGTCAAATCTCTCATATTTATTATATCGATAGGCTTCCTAAAGACATATCGAATGCTACTTATTCTTAATGTTGCACTTAAAGCGAATTCCCCTTGGTTTATTTCTTCAACCACAATGATTTCAAGACAGTTTGTATCTTCATTCAAGTTCTATTGAGAGTCGTTTACGCCCCAGCGACATTCGCCTAATTGGGTATACCCCATGCTGCCCCTTTATACAGGGTGTCAAAATACTTTTTTCACGCCTGCCACACAGCCCGTGGGCTTCAAAAGTTCCGAGCAATATCCCGGGACTAGACAAAGATACAAAAAGATACAACAGTACTTGTATCTCAAAGCGACCGACCGAAAAGAATTCACAATAGAATTGTTGTCCGACCAACGATTTCGAGTGCGACGATCCCTCTCTGTGTACAGTCGCTCATGTCTCTATTGTAAGAGATTGTGTACGACGTGTGATCGTGTGAACAAGAAAGGAAATAATCTTCTTGATACATATATTGTTGCAGGATTTCAGAGAATAAGCGTTCTATTTGAACGCATATAAAGCTTGAGGTGTGATACAGAAACACTTTTTCATTCTTTAATGCAATTTCTTAAACTAGAGTCATAGGTGCGAAATAGAAGAGTGTGATGCTACCTAATACTTATTTCTAAACGATAAGAAATTACTAATAGTGAAATAGTGTCAAGACTGTGGTTTTTTTCTTTAACTAAAATTTATATGTCAAGTGATCAAGTTATTTTATGGTAGTCTATATAATACCTATTCACATATCAAGTTTTTGCAAACCGCACGTCTTCTTGGTTATCACTTTGGAACCCGATGATGGGCTCAAACCTTGAAGAAAATGCATTTACCAACGCCTTTTCCAACTTCAGCCCAGCTAACAGGATTACGTCGAAAGCTCGATAATTGCTGATAATTCGGGCAACTTCGTTAAGACGTTCATCAGGGTCGGGAGTGAAATGCTTTCATTTGATTATTCCTCGATTTCAATAACTCGATAGCCACGTCCATAAATGATAATCGATTATATTTAGGCAACAATTACATATAATGCTAAACCGCTATTTTTTTATAATTGTTTCACACTATTTCACAGTTACTCTCTTAAATTATATAGTTTCAGAAATTTAAATGAAACAAATTGTTACTTAATATTTCTATCAGCAAAATACCAATTTATCTTATTCTTACTCTTATTATTCTTATTATTTATATTCGTCTTTAATTTCTCTGAGACGTGAATTAATCTCATTTTAGATTATACCAGAAAAACGAATCTCTCTTAATCTACCAAAAAAGTTTCTTCACATAAAAAGAAGCACAGACTAATGATTATCTTCTGCCCTGCTATAAAAAATTACTTAATCACAGATTTCGACATGAATGTCGTCAATTAATATTGCAAATGCCTGATATTTACGGTTTGATGTGTGTGCGGTTTAGAAATTAGCAGTTAAGAGGTCACTAATCTTATATCTTTATAGAGCTTTCTTAATCTGCTGAAAGAAAAATCGATCAGTTCATCAAAATTGAGGACCATTCAAATATTAAATAATATCTTTAATATTTTTATTAGAGAATGTTGAGAAAGGGAAAGAGTGTGGCGTGTCTTAATATTATTTCTTAAGGAGAAAAAAGGAACTCCCAGAGGGGGGTTTCCAATTGCATTCTTCGGCCTAATTAGGTTTGCGGGGCTTAGGCTGAGAGGCCCAATTACAGTAATTGCGTAAAGATGTCACTCTCGTAAGCGGATTTCTAGCGGCTCTACTGGCATTGTAGTCAGACCAAACCCTGTCACGAGACGCAGAGGGAAACCGTTACTTTACATTAAAATTCAACCCTCTGTATATACGGTAATAACCACAAGTAATGCTTCTTTTTTGCGGAAATAAATGACCTGTACTCAACTTGCTCTACTCGTCCAAAAAAAAAAGATCTTTTTACACTGAGAAAAAAATACTCGGAAATCAATAAATGTACTTTTGAATCAATAAATCTCTTCCAAAAGCAGATATTTCATTGATTCAAATGAATTTTTAATGAAACAAGAATTAATCATTTCCATACAATAGTGATATTATACATTTTAAAGTATGTACATTTGAATCAATAAAATATCAGCTTTTGGAAGAGATTTATTGATTCAAAAGTATATTTATTGATTTCCGAGTATTTTTTTCTCAGTGTACACAGTTAAAACTATTTTATTATTCGATTAAAGAAAAAGGGGAATTGGTTCGACAAAAAAGTTTATGATGTTAAATTCTTAAACTCTTTAAAATTGTACCGTATTAAAAAAAAGGCTGAAATTAATTTTATGAAATTGGGTGCTGGTAAGTAGTTTTGTTCTTCGATGCCGTGAAACTCTAGTGTGGAGCGCATCAAGTATTACAGATTAAATTAATTAGACGGAGGAAAATTGAAAAATCCGTGAAAGCGAAGCGGACGTGGAGAGGAAAGCAGTCAGAAGAAGAATAGAAAAAGCAAAAGCCTGCCGTGGCGTGCTACGAAAACTCGTTTAGAAAGATGAAAGACCTGCTAACGACTTATTTTCGATAAGGAAAAGTTAAGGCTCTTTCTATACTTTTTCCCCATTTCTAAGCGTTTTCCACATGCTGCAATTACTATAATATTGCGAATTTACCCCATAAGTGATTCTAACATACTACAGGCAAAATAAATATATATAATATAATATTGTAATATATTTTTGTCATGTTAAAGAGAATAAATTGAATACAATAAAAAAAAGTGGAGGTTTAGAAAGACACAAGACTACATAACAGTTGCGAAACACAACTCAATTGTCAAGTGAAAACGATGTGAAATGGGATTGATGTAATTTCGTTAAGCACCCTTGCAACTCTCCTGCTTCGAAATTTGTCCTAAAATGCTGTCGTTTATGAGAGTATGTGTAACTGGTGTTTCATGATAAACGGGTCCACAGGGTTGATTCTAATGACTTATGAAGTCAAGCCAAATGACCGACCCGGCATTCCACCCCCGGCACTAACCATCCCCATGTAACCACCCCGCGAGCGGTACTTGGAGTAACTCGGCAAATCCAATAATCTCACCCTAGCAGGAACAATCGTTCTCCCATTAGATTGCTCTAAGACGAGATGCGTGACGTAATGGCGTGAGTAAATGTTTTCAAACACTAACTGTTTATGATTCATGTGGTCACAAGGGACGAACGTCAATGAGATTGTAAATAGTCATCACGAGGAAAACAAAACTCCTGAAAGCAAAAAAGCACTGTATATCAATCCTATAATCTATTCCACATCATATATGATTTTCTACATTTTTATCTTATAAAGCTGGGTAATTATTAAAATAAAAAAAATCCTGATAATAAAAGATCCTAATATGAATCCATTAGCACATTTGGGGTACTCTTAAAAGTTGTTAATAAACTATTTTGCTCTACACCGACCTCATCCCACCTTTCAATAATGGAAAAATGGTGGAAACTAATTACTTCTAGAATAATGGAGAAACAAATGCAAACAAGCGCGTAAAAAGTCAGCATGACGATCGCAAACAATCATTTTGCAATAGAATACGGTTGGAACTAATTCCGTTAACAGTTGCTTGCCCGGGGCTGAACTGCATTCGCCATATATATAAAAGCCATACATATACATGCCAAAATTCGACCTCGACAAAAAAAAAAGTTAATTAACAACACTGGAACAGCAATAGAATAACTCTACAATGCTTGTCGTGAAAAAACGAATAGAGTGTTGATGAAGAGAACGCTGATAGATTCGCTTGGCTTTGACACTAAATTAGAAAACAATTTCCGCAAGTTGAAAGAGCAGGAAGACACTGAAAAAATGATTAAATTTCGACTAAGTAGATTGTATGTTATTTGCAGTAGTTATATATAATGATTAAACTCTAATGTCATATTTGGCCCATGCCTAATCTGGAAAGTTTAAAAGTTCAGAACTAATACAAAAAATAAACAAGTAAATCAAAACTTGCTAGATTAAGTCGTAAGCGTATGAAAATCTCATACAAGATTGTGTCTTTGTGAATTGTTGAGATGATAATGCAAAGTAAGGAGACGACAGCCGCACTTTTCCTCTCTTCAAGTATAGAAAAATTCCCTTACTCGTTTGCACATGAAGCAGGGAGGCCAGAAAAGACGTCAAAATGCGATTGGCTGCAAAATAAGATGTAGGCTATAGATCCACACATTTTTATAAGGATCAACATATATTTAAATGCCTCTACTTGTTGAAATGTGTTTGTTGGTGTATTTGCAGATATACTTGCATCTCACACTATATACACATATAGATGTACATAGACATTTAGTATGTGTGTGTTGACGAGAGCGCCAGTGCTTTTATAAATTCGATGCTGCCCGTTATGTGTCGAGATTCGGGCGCACGTTCACTCGCGCCAGCCATGTTTGCGGGTTTATAAATTGGGTTCGGCGCTGGGGATTTTTCTATTAGGACAAAATTGGTTCTTTCAACCGCCACCAGAGCGGTGTGCTTCCACCCCCTTTGCATTCCCCTTACCACTCTACTTCACCATCTCTGCCGCTTGCCTACCCTCCGGGTCGAAGCTCACGAGGGGATGATGGGGTGATTGCCGAGAGCGGCGTGTGGTGCAGGGAGTCAGGGCTGCGGCAGCTCAAAAGTCGATATTTCCGTCAACGGTGTTATCGGTGTTTCCTAACATTCTGCCCAACGTCGTCGTATATAAACGAAGTTACCGATCAAAGTGTCCGAAGAGACCAAGAGACTAAGCTCTTTTGGCTGCTCAGCACAGCATCCAAACACCAAGGAGCCTGAATCTTACTCTTATAGGGAAAGATACAGAATCCATCTAAGTAAAACGAAGCCTACAGAAGAGCAGACCATCTTACACTTGTGCAAGTTTTCAAGTGGTTTCAACATCTATTTGGATCTTTATGTTCATCTGAAATACTTTTTTAAATTAATTAATATAAACCTAATATAAAGAAATCAATCTTCTGTTCATTTTGAGAATTTTTATTAAAAAATGTTATTGTTAGGAGTTGCTTTTCGATTAGCTATACACAAAAGAGGCTTTGAATACCTCCCCGTGAGCTTTTAATTCTTTTCTCGTAAATTGCATTTATACTGATAATTTCATCGCAATCTCTCATCTTTAATTTTATTACTTTACATGCTGTAATTACAAGGTATAACAGTATAGTCCTGTGAACTGCACAACATTAATGAAATACACAGCAGAAGAGAGAAAGACGTACTCTTGGACGGGTTTAACACATGGTACGAAAAGGGTACTCATGTCGAGTACAAAGGTATCCAACAGAGATAAATACGTACGTAACTCGCATAAGTCGTACGACTCAGAATGTTGTGCAGCCAGGACATATGCACGCAGCGTGAAACAGTCACTCCATCTGCAAAAAAGATCCGATTAACGATAAAAGACTGCTCTAATCGATTTTAAATCCGATAACACCTCGAGATACAAATAAGAAGAGAAATATTCAATTCTAAAACTTATTTCTGCTTTAATCAACGATTGTCATCAAGTAACTCCCGGGGACCATCTGCTCTATAAAAAATTTTTTTAACTTAATTATTTATCTGAAACATTTCACCAAACAGAAAAAGTATATTATGAACAATGTCGACAGTCTAATTTCTGATTATCTGGTCCAAGTATGGCTGTGTCTAGTCTGCATCTGGAAAGTCTAGTCGATAATATATAAAATTCCAAGCCTTCTTTTTATGTCTGCCCAGCAGATATGTCCAGTGTCCACGTCATGTTAAAATAAAATAATTGACAATATATTCTCTGCCATAGAGACTATAATAGGAGAAATGTAACGAATAACATGATTAATCATGAATTGTATGAACTGTAGTAAAATCATGAAGAGACACACGCGTTGTGTACGCATCTCCCTTTTCGTAGTTTATTTAACAGTGCCTTAGGCATTGGTAAACACCGGGTTACTAAATTGGCCTCAGGGCGAGACCAAACGATATATACTGTTAACGTACCGCTAAACGCCATTGGAGGACGTATTCAACCCTCTCCCCTCCTGATGACGACTACATCCCCCTTTGCCACATTTTGTATATTGCGAACGTGAGGGAGCGAAATTTAATTTTGTGCTTTTTGTACGGCGACAAATCGTGTGTATATACGCGCAGGGGTGCTAGTAAAAGCTGCGACGTACTTGGAGCACAAATCTCAAAAAGTCAAAAATAAAAAGTGGAAGATTCAAGATTAAGCTATAAGAAACCTAACTTTTACTTGGACCTATTTTCTCCAAAAAATTTCCAAGAGATATAGGAAAATTCTCTAAATAGGTATATTGATCAATTTCCGAAATTTGTAGTGAATCTCCAGAAGTTTCAGGGAAAAGTAGGAGGGGTGAGTATGTAACTTTTCTTCGTCGTTTTCTTAACAAAATTGAAAATCTTTAAAACTTGCCAACTGGAAAAACGACGGATAAAAAGTAAATGGGCAATCCGCTTACAATTCGTGCATGACATTTAAAAAGAAAAAAATAATATGCTCTCTAAATTTGAATAAGTGAAAATTTCACTGATCAATTCAGTAATTAGTCACTGATTATCAGTAACTTTTTACTAATTTAATTACTGAACCTATATAACCTTTACAAATTCCAATAAAGTATACTTATTATTTATGGAAATCAAGTTCCAATTTCAATCTGTAATTTCAGTAATTATGGAAATTTTGAATTCATAAAAGGTGTACAAGTGCTGCCAACTATCGTTCCACATTATTCCTTTGTACTGATTCAATCAGTGACATTTCACTGTCAATCAGTGGCTTTTCACTGATTCAGATTTAGAGAGTGGATCAGGTGGATGAACAAGGAATTAATAAAGAATAATATTCCAAAGTGGATGATGCGAAACAACATATATGAAACAATATGTCGATCAATAAGCCGCTGATATATACAGTGATTATAGACACAACAGAAATCTATGATCACTGACTCAAGTAGACGCTGCGCGGTATATCAGAGACGCTACCGCATGGTGGATTAGCATGGAGCTTGATAACGATAATAATCTTTGGAGCCAGAAGGAGAGGAAGAGAAGCGTGCGGCCCTCCCTAAATTGACAAGTTGCCGTTCATTCCTGCGCCGTGCTAAAGGTACGACGGTTGACTTGATGAAATCATGCCGCGAGAATTAAGCGGGTATATCCCGACAGTGTGCATATAGGTTTATATGCGCCTGTGCACGTCTATAATACCACCTAACAATCAGAGTACATCTATATAAGTTTCATACACGTGCAAGTTCAGAAACACGTGTTGATGAAAGCAAGAGACTCGAAACTCGACTCCAATTGGCGGGAGCAAGACAACGGTAGGAGTTGGCTGCAGTGTATACACAGTTAATTAAGCTAGAGTACCGTCGAGGAGTAAAGTGGTGGAGCTGGAGGAGGAGCAAAGGAGACACAATCAGGGGGTGAGACAAGAAGAGAATACGAGAGGGTAAAGTATATAAATGTACTTTCCAATGAGAGCGACAGCGACGAGAGATTCTGTCCTGTGGGTTGCAAAGGTAATTTGCGCTCTAGATGTGCAGACTCAGTGGTTCTCAACATAAACAAACGTGTTGAATCTGATACAATCATATAGCGGAGAAAAAAAGCCGAGTCTCATCACTCTAATATTTTATCGTCGACTTTATTAGATATTTATTTCTCCGAGTTTTTTTCAACAGTAGGAACAATGTGGGTTGTGAATAAAATTGTCGAGCATTTGCTAATTTTATTCAGCAAGCGATAAACTGATTATTTGTATGAAATGCTCTATATGCTGTCGAAACAACATGATTGTGGTCATGGGCTAGCTATAAGTGTACGCTTGCAATGAACAATAATGCTATTTATTCCTTCAAATATAGTAAATGCGTTACTCCTGCATGATGGTGGATTTCAATAATGCTTTGTACTTAATCATGCTTATCAATCTGCTGCGTACTCAATAATTAATCTCAGCCACTATTTATTGCAGCCAATAATCGGATGCATGATTCTATCAACAAAACCACATCTCCTGGAGCATAGTTCAGGATTTAATTGAACTTGATTTGGTAAATAATTAACCATAAGTAGATACTCTAAATATGCAAACTTTGTTTTCTGAACTCTTATATCTTATACAGTGTAAAATAAGTGGCGTCATTTCCCAGTGGAGAATTCTTTCCTTTTTGAATAATCTGAGAGCTGATCTTGCCCGTGGCAATTTTTGGGAAAGCTTTTAACGTCTGATGGCAAATCAGATGACAAGTTACGTTTAACTGGATCCTATTGGACGTTGATAGTATCGGAAACTCGAGGAGTTACGATTAGATATTTTATCTTATACTTATGTTAAGTGATGTCAGAAGTGGAGTTGCCTCTAATAGCCTCTTCTGAATATCGGTCATTATGTCATGAATGGTCATTATGTAGGTGCTTTAGATTTTTTTTGACAGTTTAAATTTATTTTCTGATTTATAAACTGTTTCCTTATCTTAAACGATTAAATAATAAAGCACTTATTGATCATTGTCCTAAAATATTTATCGTCTATGTATATGTTCTTAATTCAATTCCAATTGATAACAAGGTTTTCCAATTTATTTTAAAACTAATACTAGATCTCCAGAAAAATGTCAAATTTTGTCTGGGCAATAATTCATAATTTCTTGTAAGAAAATTGATATGCCATATCCGGTTTGTTGGTGAGATCTATTATAATCTGCCATCGACACTTTCCATAAGTTGACCTGATGTGATCTAGAAACCAAATTCAGCGATCGCCCGCCGACAATAGCCAGAAACCGAAAAAGAGCATCGTCCGTATTTCGGAAAACTGTTTGCAAATCTGCCACAGACCGCGCCATTCTCTTCTATTGAAGGCACGCGGCGCACTCCAGAGATTCTGTGAGCCTTGCAGCTGCACCGATCGAGGACAGATAGGCCTAATTTGGTCGATGAGCAGAGAAACCGAGCGATTGTGCCATTCAGAGCGGTGAAAATCCGCTCCAATTTTCCTTCTTGAGCCACAAGCGCTACTGGATTGCATTCTCAAGCCAGGGTCGAGATTACCACACTTAATCCCCCCAAGAAGTAATTCTAGATTAGCAATTTTCAAAGAATCAGTGAAGTACCAAGAATCTTTTCCTTTTCGAATAAAAATGTTTAAAACCAAAACGCTCTTCGCCCTCTGCAGACTCTCATTTAACACAGATTTCATGTCTCATTTTTATAAAAATTGACCCTAGAAAGATGGAATATATTTTAGTAATTTATTTATTTTCTACTGTAAATTAAAGTCCACTGTTTATTTGCAGAATATAAACTCGCAGAAATACACAAATGATTATTTCAAGTTGTCAAAAACTTTAATCCGATCATATAGATTAGATGAATTTATGGTGTCCTGGGCGAGGAATTAATTTACTATATTCGAATCTTATTGTTTCCATAAAAAAAAAATTGTAAAGTATTATCCCTAATAAAATAAAAAATAAATTCTTCTGAACTGTTGAGGGCGCTTGAAGTTTTCTAAAGACGACCCTGAGTGGCACTCAAGAGAAGAATATAAGATTTGTCCAATACAAGGTGTTTCTTCCGCCGCGGCTTGATGCAGCGGGTGGCTGTTTTGCGCTTATTGTTCGCAGGGATTTTGGTAAATTCTTGACAAGTTTGGCAAAACTCCCAGCGGGAGCCCCAGAACCGATTATTGGGTGGGCACGAGAGGATCTAGAGATTTTTGTCGCCTAATCCGTTGTTTCGTATAAAGCACACCGTGTATACAGAAGCCGATGGCTGGTCACAGGATTCATTTATTGAAACGACCCAATAAATGCCGCTCAGTCGTTCCAATGTATTCTTATAATAGAAAATAATACAGTGCTCACCACAAGGTCCTTCGACAAGAAAAAGAGATACGATGGACACAAAATGGAGATGATATTAGATTTCGCTTCTTTTCAAGTACTCAATGGAATTTGTAGAATGTTTTCTTCAATTATATATTTACATTTACAAGAGTAACGGTTTTAGAACTTTATCCAATAATTCGGTACATATCAAAATTTACCTCTCAGAGCAATGCATATATTTCTCTATTGAGGGTGACTTTTTGCCGATGAAATTTTCGCAGACTATAGAAGTCGGTAAACAAATTATGGCTAAATAAATTCGGTCCTCGGTTGGACAAAAGGAATAAAACTCATGGAAAACACTTCCCGTCTCTGAAAAATTGCGCCCGAACCAGTCTATTTTTTCCCCGTTTTGGTCCATTTATTTCCGCGAAACCTCCACACGAAATGAAGCCTTGTTTCCCGTTCCCCAATATATACAATTGGGCAACCTATATCGCTGTTACCATTTGGCGTTTCAGCCCAGAGGGAAGTGCACACGCCCACAATTCTACCACAAAAGATATCCGCTGTAACAAAACGGTAGCCGTTCAAAATCAATCCAACTATATATCGTAGCAAATTACACGTTGCGGATGAATTTTCAGCTTCCCTTCAGTGGAACCCAACTCCCTCTATAACTATACACCGTACGGCGCGGTGTGGAATTGAAAAATTTGTTTTTCTCCGCTAGACTCGTCCATTTCATTCAATTTTCGCTCGTCAAGAGAGACAAAAATATTAATGGATGACCTCCATTTTCCTCCTACCCTTTACTACCATCCCCAATACCACAATTCTGCAGCTTCGTTTCCACTCTATTCAAAATCGTTTTTTACTTTTTACTTTGTACACGACTAAAAATAAATTCATGCGGTTGAGGAATTAGAAACTAATGGCTCTTTGCTAGGTGGACTACAGTTTTTAAATTTCCATCAAAATCAAACTATACATTCTTCCCATTCCCCTTTCTAGTAAATTGGAAATGTTTTGCTTAAAAACGAATTTTTTTTTATTGATGAAAGGAGAATAAACTCAAACCGAAAAGTGGTCTTCATAATAACGATTTTTTCATTTGGCGATCATTTAGCAGCTCTGCAAGCCTGTTATAGTCCTTTTCCAAAAAAATTTGAAAATTTTTAGCCACCCATAAGATATAATAATACTTTCTGGCCTAAGTATAAGATATGATAAACCAGTAACCAGATTCCCTGAAATCGGTGGCCTAATTTTAAAATCAAACCTCAAAAGCTCCCTCTAATCCGTTTATTCTGTTCTAATGGAGAAAGCAGTGCGAGCTGATAGTTAAATATCTCGCTCGCGAAAAATGCCCGAAGAGTCGAAGGAATGTTTAATTCCCCTTCAGGGAGTCCTTGAAGTGGAAAACTCGGCGAATCCGTACGAGCCGTCGGAGGATGCTTGGCGTAAGCGGTAAGCTTTACCTCGTTTCTGGCAATTACCAAGGATGCCAAAATCCGCCGCAAGAATCAACCCCTACCGAGGTAGGCAGCATATTCCGCGCCCTGCAACCCTTGCGCTTGCGCTACCCTCTGTTTCTAAATGCCGGACTTTGCCACCACTCCTCACACTGTTCAGTGTTCCCTCTCTTTAATGAACTGTTGAACACCAACTCACCTCATGCTTCACCCCAGTTTTCTCTTTCTCGCTCACTCTTCCCAATCTTCCCTTCTCGCCAATTTTGCACGAAGGGGTCGTCACAAAACTTGTCTCGATTGAGAACCACTGACTCGCCATGTTCCCAGATCCCTTCAGGCATTGGTCCATGAATTTGCTGTTTGATTTCGCATTGGTCGATGTTGGTGACGCCCTCGCTATTCCGGTTCAGCCTTCCCCACGATGGATATGGTAGGTGCTGGTTGCGTGCAGTCTAGCAAGAAGTTTAGCTAGTGCTTCGCTGGCACAAGGCACGTCAAAAAGCTCCTCCGTCGGAATCGGTCGCGATCAGAAGAGTAAACCTCGAATCGAATGTGACATCGATATCGATCGATATCAATCAATAAAATCGGGGACAAATTATACGTCAAAATCGGGAGCAATTAATCTGAATTAAAAGGATTATTCTGCAATAATTATCAGTGACAATTTAAAGGATGACAATCAACAATAAACAATCATCAAGAATATCCAGGATTCTTTATGATTAGCTCTGAATCATGACTCCGAGATGAGATTTGTTTGGGAATTATCTGCAGCTCCAGGCGCTTCGCGTTCGCGAAGAACGCTATCTTGTAAACACGAAGTATCAGCAGAGTTTGATGAACGTGCACGCTTATTTTGAACAATTTTTTGTGAGTGTGAGGATAATAGTCTGTGTTTTTTAGACCATTCTGCGGTTTCAATTCATTTGTTTTGTTACAATCCAGTGAGAAAAACTCTTTCTTGTTTTTTAACTCTGAAATAAATTCAGTTTTTTTATATCTGTTCATTTTTCTGAAACTGTTATGAAACCATAGTGATTCCTTTTGTGAAAAATTATACGTATATAGTATTAGACGACATTAAGGATCCGTGACACATGAAATCCAGACCTCAAACAATCATGGATTCCCAGCAATTGGTTGAAACTGTTTCGCAAAATAGTCAAGATATGGTTATTAACGCAAAACCAACGAGCAGCACGCCGAGACACAGCATAGAATCTATTCTAGGATTGCAAAGTCGAAAAAGAAACCATAGAGAGATTGATGATTCTGGAATTAGCACTCACGACAACAACGGTATAAATAATTTTTCTTTATTTATCCATGACATTTTGGTTCATCAGTGATATGATATACAAGTGATTTATTATAGAAACATTTTTTTGATTCAACCAAACTCTGTTTTCTTGATTTTAACATTTCTGTGAAGATCATAAACAAAAAAGTAGAATTGCATTTTAGAACGTCAATAGGATTACATAAAAAAGTTTTCTTTCGTTCAGAAGATTGGCTAAAATAATCAAATTAATTATATATCGATTCGATGATGATCTAAAATAGTTCCGTCGGTAGAACTATAAGCATACGTCCTGAAATGCGTTTGTATGCAAATTTCTACACACATTTTAGAATTACTGGTAACGATTATTAGAAAATAAAATATATTATAAGTATATACATTTATAATATACCGTTGACAAATATTCAGTTGAAAACATCCAACTTTTAATAAAAATTACACCCGCTTCGGTGGTTAAATGTGTATGAAATGTGGAATATGATATACTATATCTTTTCCAAGACGAGAATTATGTTGATTTTTATATGAAATTGAATGAAAAAAAATAATCTGCAACAAGTTCTTAATTTCATGTACATATATTATATACATAATTTCATATATATATATATATATTGATCTCATTGGGTTAAAGTTATACAATTTTTTTCTAAAAAAAATATTGTTTGCAAAAACTTTTCCCATTCTTTCCGTTACAATAAACAAATGATTGTAAATAAAACAATTTTAATTAGTAAGAATCTTGGAAGAAAAAAATTGATCTATGCTAATAATGATACGAGAAAATTTAAGGTCTGCACTTCATACTAAAGTGTAAACTTTAATCTGATGAAACAGAATCATGACAGATGTTCTTGAGAACAAGTTTCGATTAATGTCACGTATAAACGAAGAAATCTCTAAACTGGAATAGCTGAATTCAACGAGCTTTGAATATAGCACATACGTGATTCAATGCTTCTCATGTCGGCAAACGACTGTGTCGAGGGGTGGATAACTGCTTCGGCCGGTAGAGTTAGCGTGTAATTGGAAAATCGTTAGTATCGTGTCGATCTCTTGGCTTGGTTGTGTCGCAAGTTGTAATTTGTCGTCGGAAGGGAATGACGCGTTATTCTGACAAACAGGATATCTATAAAGAGTAGCTGATATCCTTTATTTTCTATTATTTTCGCCATTCAACAAAAAATTACTACTTATTTACCTCGAGCGACACGAATAGAACTGCCTACATAAATATACCATTTACTTAAGTAGATATATACCAGATTGATGGGTGTCTACAATCTTTTATAATAAAATTGCTTCACACTGGATATTAATGTAAATTAGTCCAGTTAGGAAAATCAATAGAAATCCAATCTGAAATGAAAGGTAATATTCAAGACTTTTAAAAAGGCCTTAAATGTCAGATTGTACTTTTGATTAGAAATTTTTAGGTGATCAGATGGACTGTTCTTCTAATACTTTCTATATTAACCTTTGATCGAAGATACTGAAACAGAAACGCGTGAATGAAAGTAAGGAGTTAAAAGACATAAAAAATTTTACGGATGCTGCTTATAGTTACTTAGTTCTGAGTGCGATCCAATCTTGTCCCGCTAATCGAATTATCATTACTTATGATACTACGCGCGCCAAGAAAAAGATAAGGAAGAAGTAGATAGATAGGAGGGGCAAAAGGTAGAATCGAGCTCTAAAAGGAGAGGCTCCGCTAATAAGTACCTATTAAAAAAAGTGAAAAGAAAAGGATCGAAGGAGTTTTAAGCCGGTCGCTTCTTAAGAGCTGAATTGACGTGTCTACTAATGGATCGCGCCATCTCCTTGGTCCCTCTCACCCTCTTCAGCATCATCATCCTTGGCATTTCCCTCCCCTTTCATCTCTTATACATAAAACTCTTTCCTACACTTTCGTAATCTTAAAACAAGAGCCAACAGGCCTGTTATCCGTTTTAAGTCAAAGCTGTTTCGAATCAATCGTAATTAAATACGTGAGGCTCAATTTTACTCACACTTTGGTCTCCCTCTCTAGTTTTGGCACCAAATGTGATGTTACTAGCCGCATCAAAGGGTCTCAACTCCTAAACTTGCACATTTGCTTTGCTCCGTTGCTCTCCCACCCCTTCAACTGCACAATTTGCATATCTTGAACTCGACAGCGCTCACCGAACTATATATAGGGTCGATAATCACTGTGCAAGAGCGTGTTTAACGAACGTGTGGAATATACGAGTAATAACTGCATCGCACACTGCAAACTGCAATGCGCGCCCGAAATTTCCTGATTGATTTTAGTACTAATATATTACTGGTCGAGTCTTCTGTTTTCAGATAGGAGAAAATGATTAGGGGCAAGATCCTCTGGATTGATTAATTAACTTTCTGATGTTATCGTGCTACAGCGGGAAAGACGGATTGGCATTTAAACGATCGTGTGCCTTTTCGATTGAGCATTAGAATTACTAATTGCACATAAAAGTTAAATGATCTGTTGACTGCAGACGGGTTTCCTTATTGGAATAATTAACATGTATGCGAGAATGATTATATTACAGGTATTCTAAGGGGTATATTTTATTATAGATTTCAAATAGCATTATAGAAAATGGGACTATAATATTCAATCAAAATTATTCATATCTCTGCAGTATCAACGATATTAATATATGAATTTAATTAAAAGAGAAATCAAAAATTATTATTAAAATTGATAAACGACATATGCTTAAAAAATTAGGTTTACACACATACACATCTGCGTGGGGCGAATAGCATAACTTGTTCAAAACACAATGCACGGGTTGTAGAGGTTTTGTTATGGGGTAATTTCGATTGCGTGAGACTGGCACAAAGGGTACGGCCAATTACGTGTAATTTCATACCATTTATAGCGGATACCTCGTTTTTGGCAATAAGTCACACTCTCGTCAGAATGGAGGCGTTAAGGCCAAAACTTACATTAAATAACGCTTATATAACTATGTATTCATTTTTAATTAAAGATCGAGCCTTTTTAGATCAAATGAAGAAGTAATATCATCACTTGGCTTAATTCAACTCTTATCAATTAGTCTAGTAATCTAATTGCCGAAAAGACTATGCTTGGTAACCGAGAGTACGATTTGCGCGAATTACCGTCGAATTAAAGCTCGCGTCGGATTGCTAATTGCACGTAGGTGTCGAATCGATCGTGCATGGGCTGTACCGGGGAACCTATTTGGCTTCGTGGATACCAAATCGTTCGGATCGATAGAACGACAAGAGGTACATGAACCTATTCATTGAAGAGAAACAGACTTAGGAAGTTGTATTAAGAGCGAGAGAGGAAGACATACAAAGAGACTTGAAAGGGAGAGAGAACACGTGCTAAATCAAAGAAAGCGATAAAGATAGAACGAAACAAGAAAATTAGAATTTTAATAGCCATCCAATACTATAATTTAATGTATTAAGAAAGTCTACTGTTTCCTTGTTGAAAACGATATGAAATTGGCTATGAATCTTCTGTGAAAGGAGAACCTCTGCATCAGCAGAGAAGGAAAATGTGAATGTACAAAAATTAGTTACAAAACTAGAAAAAACAGTTTGAAAAACACATTTTACATATTAAGTGCCTAAAAGCAGCTACTTAATCCAGATTGATTTTCATCTTACGTGATATATTTCTATTTCTCGAAACATTAATTTTGAAGCTTGAATAGCTTCTAATTGGATCAAATTTTTTTAGAAAGGACTTTAGGGAAAAAATCCCAAGTGTGCAGAGTGATACACACATAAAAAGGCCTCCAACGCACAAACTGCGTTGCGATGCCAATGGAGATATCCCAATAAAGTGAGCACGCTACCAAACAATTAAATTATTAACCGACGACGATAACGAACCAAGAGAGCGCGCTGATTACTATTACGTGTATAATGATAATGAAAGTCGCCCCTCGCACAAAAGAACGTAAACAAATTACCGCCTTCAGAGTGCGATCGATCATACTGCTTTCTTTAACATGGATAATCGTGGAAAAATTGCGCGTGCGAAACTTCATATTCGTATATATATATACGTGTCACACAAAGCGTGATTAGCACTCGAGGTAATTGGAAAAAAGGCGTTATATGACACGTAACTTCCGAGTGCAAGAAAAGCCACTTAAGGCACGAGACGAAAACCAATTTTCAGAAGTCGTTTTCATTATAGAGGTAAATTATGTATTTTCCTTAGAAGTTTCTTGTACAATTTTTTTTTGATAATTGAATAAATGTGTACAGTTGAGGAATTGAGGATATGTTGTATATTGCGAAAAGATAAAATTCATAGCAGAAAGATTTAAATTAAATTAAATTTTAAGTCATAATTATGTTATTAAACATAAACACCCGGTGCTAGGACGCTGACCTTATTTAGTGAAATTTTATCCACACAAGAACTCGATGACAGCTTAAGAGCATGCGCGAAAGCTCTTAAGAGGATACTTTTCTAGAAGCACCGCATTAACATTTTAATAATGCCTACCAGGTATGCGAATAATCGTTGAAACATAATACACAAGGTACACGAAGTTAAATCATATCTGAGATCATTTAGAGGGATATTTGAAAAGTAATGGTATTTTATGTATATTTGGCTCTGTGATTTTTTTTTTTCATTTAAAACCTCTAGTGAATATCATATTTTATATCAAATTTTGTATCTGACAAATTTCATATTGCAAATATGAAATTGGATAAGAGTACAAAGGAAGATTGAGAGCTTGAAAACATGTTCCTTCAACTAAATTGGTATGACAGTTCAAAATTACCTTAAGAAATAAAAAAATTGGAACAAAATGAGAGAAGATGTAAAAGAGCATCAAAAGGGGAAGTAAGAGAGTGCGAGCTAAGAAAAGACAAGCGAAGAGTACCACTGGTGATGGTCCAGGAGAAGATCGACAAATTCTGTAATCCTCTTTGGTCGGTGAGTTAAGTCCTCCGTGCGACGGCATACCTTCTTCATCTTCCTCTCATTCTTCCTTTTCTTTTATTTTCATTCTATCTTCCCATTGCTTCCTCCTTGACTCGTGTCTTTTCCTCCCACGACTCTCAAGTAAATTAGATTTCGAATTGACAGCCATGCACGTGAAGCGGTGGAACGAAACGACACGACACGACACATATTGGCTCAAGGGGATTTGGCCCATTCAATTTCTACATGATAAAAAATAATAATCCGTTTCTCATTCAAGCTATTTTTTCTGCTTTAGATTATTATACTTATTTTGATACTTTATAAACACTTTTAAGAGAGGAAACATTCTCATCAAATATTGCAATTCGAAGACATATTAGGCATATTAAAAATGAAATCTGATATACTTATTTAACTTATTTTACGACTTTTCATGGATTACACTGAGACGATAAAACTATTAAACAAATCCTACAAGCAGATCCCTTTTCTGGACGTGAAATCCGTGTCCTTCGTCCTAAGTGCCTGAGTTTTTGTGATCAGCATTTAGAATGGGCATCTATCGATAGTGAATGCATTATGAGGATTAAGAAGAACTGTCAGTCGAGGTGAAGAACTCACTTCGATGAATTAAGATACAGGCGTGGACGAGATCTCAGACTCAGATTATCTATACACTCGCTTATTCGATTAACCACTTTTTGCCTCCGAATGAACGCCTTTCAGTAGCGTTCAAATTAAGAAGACTTTTACAATAAGTCAATAACCCAATAAAAAGTATTCTCCATTTCGCAAGACTCTCTGCTTTTATTAATCCAACCATTTCTTAACATAGTCTCGATTTTACATGTATAAATAATTGACAAGAAAAAAATATGTTATAAAATATATCGGCTATTGAGTTACGTTATATCGAACAGTAATTCGACGCTACTGACTTCTTAAGATTACTGGTCGAGCTGTTAAAAGAAACTGAAAGAACTCTATAGCCTTAATGCTTGTAATGGTTGCACTTATGCTGAAGCTAACAGGTTTCGACATCATTCTTAATCAAATCGCAAGATCAAGATTCAGTCGAAATATTTATGGATTCGAATTTCCGACACTTAACTTCGTATGAATCAATTAATTAAATACAAATTAAACATCAAGCTCAATCTAACTTAATCACTTTTCAATCTTGATATGTATGCTCGAATCATATTAATGCTAATAACGGTGACTATTCAAGAAGGATAAGATTAAGATAATTTATTCCTCGTAATACCTACCATCTAAAGTATTTTTTTCTTTCTTTACACATACTAAGCTCACGAAATACAAGTTTGTAATATTTAATTCCCTCTTTCCTTAAAACAGGTTTGAAAAAATAAATATCTTATTTTTTTTATCAAATATCTATCAAGACAAATAAAATAATCCAATATCTTTTCAATAGAATTATCCGTAAATGGTTTCACATCCTTCAAATGTTGTCTATTGAAAAATACTTCTCTGATATTTTCTGAAAAACATTTTAGGATTCTTTGTAAGTCAAGCGAGGGCCTAACTCGATTAAGTCGGCACGGGAATCAAAGAGTGCCTCGCGACGCTAAGAAATTTATCAGAAATCACATGTTGACCCATTAGGAGTCACTGGGCACTCGACTGCCTCGGGCTAGTCTGTCCATTATGCTATCTTTTCATGTCAATCTCTTAAGTAGCTAGAACCGACTAGCACAAGACCCCTTTACAATGTGGCGATACCGATACCATCGTAACTCCAAGTCACCCACTCCACCTTATATGTAAACAACGACATACTGAACTTCACACGTAATGCATACGTGTATATTCCTACAATTTGTGTAAAAATTGGCTACCACCTGCAAATATATACTACAAGGTGACGACGTCAACTTTTTGCTCGAGTTTATGACTCCACTTGAAGTTTCTTGCGTGATTTTATTTACCATGTGTATAATTTGAGTTACTTTCACTCATTCTTTACCAATATTCATAAACAAGTTCTATTTTCATTTATTTAAACTGATCATTAATTATTTTCCTTTTTCCATCTCCTTTTCCAAACAACTTCTCTTTCTCTTTTCCAAAGCATTAAGCTTGGTACAAGAAATAATCAAATCGGACAATTTTGTGAACCTTTGAAGTATGAAATACTGAAATTTGGCCTCAGCAAATCAAAATCGTTTAACTCCTTTGTTTTGACAAGAGAGCTGCAATTGAGCTGAAGTGTAAGTGAAAGTTGGTGGTCCATTGATGAGGAGTATGGTCTGGCGGATTATCTATTTCGATAATTGCCAAATCACGACCCATCAGAACCGAATGACACGAGTGGGCTCGAGACAATATATAACGGCAAAGAGGACACACTGGGGTTAGTCGCAGTCCCCCTTGTTTTGGAGAATTTAATCACGATGGTTACTCTATCCAACCGAAACCAATTAATGCGCAGACGTGCACAGGTGGTAGGTGGGCCTCGACGTAATACATACACATACATTGAAACAAGCCGGGTACAGACAGTCCAATATCTTCATCCTCAAATAAACGAAACACCAAATTTTAAAAGAATTTCTTTATGAATAAAAAAAATTTTTATTGCTCTGTCAATGGCTTCGATTGCATATTTACAATTAACGGGTTTAAGAACTTTCATCAATGTCAATTTACCTCGAGTTGTAGCATCTGAAAAGAATCTCGACAATCTAATATGAATTAAATAAGGATATACCCGTGTAGATATTTTACTGTGGCCCTGAGCGGGCCCAAGTCAGGGGATGTCAAACTGGAGTGAAACGCCAAATCTGGCCTGGCCCAAACGTGGACGCCCAGTTTTGAGTGGAAGCCCGGTCTGGGCCAGACTTGAGAATTTCTACACGGGTATATGAGAAATGTTTATATTAATAAGATTATTAGCTCATTTCTACTAAATGAGTTTTAAGGAATGGTATAAGTATTTAGGGAACAAGTCTAGATATTTTTGACGAAGGTTTGAGCATTTGTTTCTGGAATCCTCATTGCGGCCTATCAATTGCCTGATATATAGACGTCATTATTTGGGTATATGTGTCATTTCATTTATATACATACCATGGATTTATAGCAGAGAAATTTATTGACTGTCGCTAATTTAGGATTTAACTTTCTAACTTTTGTTGATAACCGCACTTTGTTTTTTCATTATTGATCTCTAAATTTCTCATTTACCATGTTTTGAATAAATTTGGTCATATCTTATTCTAAATTGCATTAGTTTATCCCTCAATTCTTGTATACAGAATTTTATAACTTGATTTTTAGTTTAGGTTTGTTAATGAAAATATAAAGAATTCATTACAGAGTAAATTTTGTAATTAAATACCAAAACTAATTACCGGCAAAAGTGCGACGTTAATAAACTGTTAAATTTGCTGTTGTTGGAAAATGTCTCTTTGTCCCTTCTCGTATAGCGTTAAAACACGAGTTTCGCTTGAGCTAGAGGCATCCTGGGTATATTGAAGCTCTCATTAACAGTATAATTAACCTTCTCGCATCACAGCGCATTGCATTAGATCGAATTGTGGGAGGTAATCGGGTAGCTCCATGGCGAACCGTAGTCGAGGCTAGGAAGCTGCTCTTCGTAGGCTAACCAACAGCCTAATAACCTCGCCTTGGTGCGGTGATTGACGCGTCTGTACCGGTTAATTATCAACAACAATCAATAACTACCCGACCTTTATACTCTGAGCAACGCCCCTCATCAGACAAAGATAGACTAAGAGAGGGAGAAGACTCCTTTCGCGAGACTTCTGTTTCAACGGGAGTAATAATGCTGCTCAACTGAGGCGGAAATGGGCCTGCGCACGATCATTTCTATTTGACTAGAGTTATAGAAAATGAATTTTCGAATTTTTAACGAACTTTGAAAGAATATTCAGGGGAAAGAAATAATTTTAAATATTTATATTCAATTAACAACACTGATTTGTTAATATAATATTGTTTCTTTGCAGGTGATAGCAGCTGCAATTCTCCAGGAGGCGGAAGTGACGAGGACCTTGGGCCTGGGGATGACATAAATGAAAATAGTGCGAAGAAGAAGCATCGTCGAAATAGGACAACCTTTACTACTTACCAGCTGCATGAACTCGAAAGAGCATTCGAAAAATCTCATTATCCCGACGTTTATTCGAGAGAAGAATTGGCCATGAAAGTAAATCTACCTGAAGTTCGCGTGCAGGTGAGTTCATCTAAAATTTTAGCTCGCAATACAGAAGGTATAATTATTATAACCGATATTCTTGATACACGCTATTTGAAACAAGAGTAGGAATTATTCATCATCATATTAATTTTAGTTTTTATCGTCAACCTGAAAAGATATTATTAAAAATAATATAACATATTTCTGAATTGAACACATTTAATTAAAATGAATGGGAAAAGAGTAAATGGAAAAACAATAAATGAAAAAGTAGAATCAAAATGTGTGTAAATTTGCATGAAAGCACATGAAACATGAAAGTTTTCAGTAAATCGAAATTCACTTCGCTTTATTTTAGTGAAATGCAATTCGACTTCTCTCGGGTGAATAATATGTTTTAATTAACAGGTAAAGCTTTAAATCGTATTCGATGAATGGTGACGTTTAAATTTGGTAACTCATAAAGTCATGACGTAGACTAATGGCGCCGTTTCCGTGCAAACAATCGACATGGCAATCGCTGCCTGATGCCTAGGCGGTGTATTAAACTAAATTAAATTAATTATGTGCGTGACAACGATAAAACCACGCAGTCGCATGCGATGACGCATCGATTAGAATAACCTGGCTCCCTTTTTGCGAGAAAATAAGTATGTATTCGCACATTACTTTGCCGAGAAATAACATTTGTAGTGAATACTTATCAAATATATAATCTTTGTATTAATTGGCTTGTAGATTGCTTTAAATCTCTGCTTTATTATAGAAATATGCATTGTGCAAAAATAACAAAAATTAAACGACGAATGTAAAAGAATGAGAATATTGCTCCCACCTTCTGCATATTTTTTGGGAGATGGAAATTTAATAAAAAATTCAGGTATCTTAACTGTTAATGTTTATCAAATGACATTAAATTTCAAAGGAGAAAATGAAGGGAAAAGGTCAGAGGAGCAAGGCAGTAAGTAAAAATCGTAATTAAAAATTTAAATTGTGTTGAAAACCAGGGTGACTAGCTTTTCGCGGTTGGCTGACTTTTTCCAATTTTCCTCGACGTTTCCCTGGCGGTCGGAGATTCTTTCTCGTTTATTTGCTACGGCACAGTGCCCTCTGTACCTAATACTTTAAGCTTATTACGTTACAGTCGGAAAAAGACATAAAAAAAGAAAACTGCGCACAGAAAGAAAAATATCGATATTTGATGAGAAAAGTTTTAAACCTAAGAAACACAGTAAACATTTTACTTGAAACTTTTATGAAATTTTTAGTTGATTTTGATATAATATTTTTTAAACACCTCAGTACTATTAAAATAAAAACAAAATTGAATTTATAAAATTACACTCAAATAAATCATGCAAAAGATAACGGAGATTCAAGGCAATTTTTATCAAATCTTAATAAGACTTGACAATACTAAAGAAATGTAATAAACTACTGGAATAAATTACGAGTTTATTTCAGAAAATTTACTTTATTCGAGAACATTTCTCTTTCTTTATATAGCATTAACTCTGGAACAAGGCAAGAGGAAATTGCTGTAATTAAATTTTTTTTTAATTTAATGTTTATAAACTGTAGGAATCATTAAAAAAGCTGAATTTAATTTAATTGTCAAAAAATTTATGTAAAATTGAAGTCCAGCTTTTGAACTTTTCTCTGAAAGCGTTTCACTTTAGACCAATGTTGTTTCGCAAATGGTATCAGTTTCCAATCCAGGAATCCAATACTAGCTCTTTTTCTTTTTTTCTGGTAGAGAAAGCAATAAACTTGGACGTTTCGTTTCTTGTCCAATACAGGGTAACTCCAATCGACAAAACAATTGGTTAGTACTCACTTATGACACTTTTCGTGTCGAATCGTACACACATATATATATAATAATAGATACAGATAGAAAGCCAATAATGGTAATTTAACTTGGAATTAAAGTTAAGTGCCATTTCCCTTTCGGCTTCTTTTCTCGTCAAGGGTGAAAGCAGACCTGACTGTGATCCATTACCTTATAGGGCTATTCTGGGGGTGAGCATTACCTTCCTGTCACGCGAACTGAACACTGCAAGCCAGCTTGAAAAAATATACATGATAGCAGCAACTAAGGCTAATTCGACGACTCGGTTATCGTTGTCCTGCGGTCTTAAATCAAAATAAAATTTTCCGTTAAAAAATGTGCTGCGTTAAAAATTATCTTACTATTTTTTGATTGATGGGATAATTTATCAAGAATTATTTAAGTGAAACCGGTGAAAACGTTATTTTTTCACACGAACGGTGATTGGAGATCATGTCTAAAAAGAGTACTTAATTAAAAGACTTATTAAAAACTATTTTTTAGTCTACGACGAAAACTCGTCAAATAAAATTCAGTAGTTTATTTTTTTATAGACTCACTGATTACACTCAGTTAGTATTTTCATCGACGATGAAATTACTGAGCGAAAGGGCGCGGGAAAATGGTCTTTTTTGTTTTAAAATAGTTCAGTGGCAATTAAAAGTTTCCATTTGAAAACCACGAAGACTATTTCCGCCTTGACCGCTGGCTGAAATCGACAATGGCTAAACTGCAAGAGCGTAGTTCGTAAAAGAGTAAATTGATTTTTCGTGGTAAGCCAATACATTGTGTTGAGTCGGCAATTTTCCGAAAGTATTACGTTTTCTATTATAGATTGTACAAATGAAAAAAGTGGAGGGTCTGTTTCATTTAAAAATCCTAGAAGAGATTATATAATATATAAATATAAATATAATATATAAATGATGTATGCACAATCAAGTTTATCATATTAATTAAAACACCTAAGCTAATATAAATTTTGTGATAGAACAAGCTTATTACCACAAAGAACACAAACTGATTGATTGGGTGGCACGATATTCCACCAGTTGTCTCGCGTTTAGATATTATTTACTGAATCATTGCCATGACAACGTGGTTCAACTAAAAGGGCAAAAAGGGCGACGGTGAACCAAATAAAATCATTTTCCGCTGTAGTTAAGTACATAAATCACAATTTAATCGAGTGCGTTGGTTCCGTCGGAATAAATAAATCTCTGCAAATATTACTATCAATCCGATTTCGTTTCATTCTGAATTATACTGAAATTGAGAGAACATAACATTAAAGCACAGCTAAAACCATTTCAATTAACATTGTCATTCAAACTAAATTAACAGACTAAAGCTATTGAAATGTTTGGCAATTTTTTATTCATATGTACAATGTATATCAAGCATAAATTGTATTGAAGTGTTATTAACGTTAGGATAATTAGTATTATCACTTGTCAACATTTATACACAAATGTTTAATCATGAAACCATATCTTTCATTAGATTATACATATTGCTGATTTGCCCGGGCGTTTAATTCGGTTTATCCAAGTTAAATCGCGATTGTTACCCTCGACATGACAGTGCCACGAATTAAGGATAATAACTGTCTGGGTTTCCCAATGCACGCCGGATGTTAAGATAGTCATGCATAACACATAGTTAGCAGAATAAGCTTTCGTTAATGACAGAACGCTGTTTTACAAACAAAACTACTTTCTTATAAATTTGTACTCTCTAAATTTGAATCAGTGATTTAAGACTTTTCACTTATCAATTCAGTAATTAGTCACTGATTATCAGTGATTTTTTACTAATTTAATTAGTGAACCTATATAACCTTTACAAATTTCAATAAAGTATAATTTTTGGAAATCAAGTTCCAATTTCAATCTATAATTTCAGTAATTGTGGAAATTTTGAATTCAAAAAAGGTGTACAAGTGCTGCCAACTATCGGTCCACATTATTCCTTTGTACTGATTCAATCAGTGACTTTTGTTCACTGAATAAATCAGTCAATTTTCACTGATTATCAGTGACCGAATTCTAACTATTTGAATCAGTGACATTCCCTAATTGATCAACGAATTAACTTCTCTAATTAATTCTTTCGCTAATATTACACAATTTTTCACAATAATATTTTGAGATAGAAACTAAATTACAATTTCACGGGATGTAGATCATTATCTGAACCTTTTTTCCGCATATGCATTCTAGGGAGTTGCAGAGACTTCAAGGGCCGTTCTGGATTAAGTAATCCCCTTAGTTCCGCGGTTCACAAATTCTCCCTCGTGCTAGTCCAACCGTGAAACATAAGCTCACTATCGCACAAATAATAATACCACATATTACCTATATGACTACCGAAAGCAGTTGGTGAGAAAAGTTGCACTCGATGTTTCTTGCCTCATATTCCGTATAAATCAACTCCATTTTTTCCTCGATTTCCATGGATACATGTATGTTATGACTTTTTTTCCTAAAATTTTGAAACAAATAACGTCGATTTTAGAAAAATCGTTTCCCGCTGTTGAGACTGATGAATAATTAATTACATATTACATGACATCTCTCACCATAATTAACTATTAATAGACAATAATAAATAAATTATGCGTATAGGCATTCGGCACATTTTTAAAAATGATTTCCAAGTGTAGAAAAATTAAAATCTCATGAGAATATATCTTTCTCCGAGTGAATAAGAAAGCCTTCCTTTAAGAGTTTAGGAGCAGAGAATGGAAAGAGCTATTCCACGTATGAGTTACTCCGATCTTTCCCATCCGACGCGTTGAGACGTTGCGCCCTTTCGCGAGAGATCGTTTTTCTTGCGGGTGTGATGTTTTCAAGCGGAAAATAAGATAATAGCCACGCTATGGCGCGAACGACGCCTTGGGTGCTGCCACGAGGGGGAAGCGAGAAACGGTAAAAGACCGTGAGACTATAGGCACCTGTCGACCAAAGGGCGAATAAAGAAACAATGCAAGAGAGACCGAAAAAGGGGCAGAAGAAAAAATTGTTGCGAAAACGATGAAGTAGTCTGGACATCGAATCTATATACTTTTCACACTCCTATTTATTATACGTCTCAAGAAATTCAGGACCTCGAAAATAGCTATTATTGCGGAAATTGCATTTCTTACATTAACTTATTTTTCCAGGAGATTTTCCGAAATGGAAAAGAAAATTTTTTTATAGAAGAACAGTATTTTATTATCTTCTTCGAGTTCGATCAATCTGCGTCTTATATATCGATCATCACACGCTCGACCAGCGTTGTAAAGCAGGAAAGGACGAACGTTGGCTCTAATGGAGTTTCCAAATATTCGGGGAGCCCTCGCTCAATTTCAAACAATTTGCATTTAGGGTGAAGTGCAATTAATAGAAGCGGGATGTTGTCCCGTGCCGTTCCATGCCTATTAACACTATATTCCGTAGAGTTTAGCATTTCAGAATAGGGGTGGGAGATCGGAGGCGGAGGAACCAGAAGGTGATGGAAGGGGTTCAGCACGTGAAACGGGATGAAGTGGGAGAGGGTGGTAGAGGACAAGGGTGGCGATATTGAGTTACGCGACAGTAATTATAATACCTACTCATTAGTCGACGTAGCAAGAGTTATCAACGTATGTATGTATATGTACTTTATATAAGTAGTCGCGGTTTAAGCAAGAGGCGTTCCTTATTCATTAAGGAGCTATTACAGGTGTGGTAGATCGTGATCCTTTGCTTGCCACGAACATTGCACAAGAATCTAATCGCAGTATACATATAAACTAACATTCATAATAGAATTTTGTTGTAAAAATGTCAATTGCAATACAAATGAGGATTTGTTTAGCCAACCATTGGAATAAAATCGTAGATCTGAATTGAAACCGTGAAAGTGACCAAACTTTTCTAATTACTTATAGTTTTATTTCTGCGAACGTGAAAAAATCCTTGAGGTAGTTCTTCGCTGTCAATCGAGAAGCTAAAAATAAGAAAAAGTGAACAAGAAACATGGCACTCGATTGGAAAGCGATTTTCTCGTGTAAGGAGAGAGTTGAATGGCAGAAAGTGTGGGAGAAAAAGAGACGCGAAAGGTTGTCCGAAAGATTGGCTGTCCGTCTATTCTGAGGTCTGCGGCTCAATTAAGTACTCCGTTTAGCGCTTGACTAAAAAGGGTTGAGAAACCCTCTTCTCTCTTCCCCCTCGAGCATCAATCATGTCGGCAGCCCTTTCCCGAGGGCGGTTTTACTCTCTATTGAGACGAAGTGTTGTGCTCAAACACAAAAACACTTCATTTGGCAGATTAGCTGTTAAACACCATCAGGAGCAGGAGATTCACAGAAGGGAAAATAGAATTGCTACGAAAAATGGCAATTTAAACTTCCTTTTCACGGAAAGTAATGAGTTCTTCCTTTTTCAACAAATTGCCTTAGAATTTAATTGTCTAATAATCAGAGAGTAATAATCAATAGATTAAAGAAGAGAGCGGTCCGGAAGTTATAATTTTAACAACGGGGAATCTGAAAGAGCCTGATAGGGCTAATTTTAATGGAGGTGGGTTTCTCACGAACATGAACTGAACGATGAAGGTTGATATAAACGTTCTTATTTGAGTCGGGTCGATGACGCAAACTTATATATAGGAAATCCGTACATGAGCTCTCGTTTTAATAATATTCCATGTATATAATATATCGCGAAAGCTTTGTCGGCGCATGAGTTCGAGGGCAGCAATTAACAATTAGCTGGCGGTCCTTGTAATCGAATTACTGGGACTATTGTCGGGCTCAGGTACAAACGTATTCAATTCCATTAGGACCCCACCCCCCGCTCGATTTTCCATTCATTTTTTCGTCTCTCTCTTCGCCTCGGCAAACGCCGGGCTCTAAGATCAAATTTCGCGCCGTGCCGCTGCAGTTGCGTCGCCATGATAGTAAATGCAAAATGCAACCCGCGAAGGGATCTCTTACAAAGGCAGGGCCGGTGAGCTCTGTATCGCTCGAGAAAGAGAGATGAATGTCACTTCGTGAAAATATATCCGTTTCAAAGTTTGAGATTTCTTAGGAGCGAAGGGCAGGTTCTACTTCTATATATATATATAGATATTATACGCGTCTTCTATACACCCTGCTGTATATCGCAAGGGATTAGTAACACTAAACTTTAGTTGATTCTCCGAGATTTATCAGTTGATATAGACGAATATCTAGCAAGATGGAAACACTCCAGCCTCCTGCTAAGCTTCTCAATCTCACGGGGATAGTCTGATGATCGAAGTGTAATTTACACGCATGCATGAGTTACTTTTTTTCAAATTCCTGATTAAATTAAATGATATAAAAAATACACTCCGCATGTTGCAGGTGAATGGTCTTAGTGGAAAATTACCTTCAGGACCATTTCACTTCAGGACATTTCAGTTTGATGGGTAATTTTACCCCCTAAATATGAATTTGGGCACGTATAAGAAAATACGTGTATCTTACAGAAAAGGGGTTGGTATACTTGCTGTGTCGTGTCATTTAAAGAGTAGCTAGTGATGTCATACACAGAAAACCGAGATATATCCTGCAGAACTGACTATTAATTTGGTTCCCAGGACAGCGGTGACGGTCCAAAGGAGAAACAGAGACAGAATGGGGTGGTGAGAGGGGGGAGGGTTGATAGCCTCCGGGGCAATGGATTACCTTCGGTTCTGTACGTCGTCGTACCGCGCGGGACGACCCTGCGAAGTTAATAATCATCAAAAGTCACAGTGTTTGCAGAGGGCGGACTCCTGCCCTTTGTGCGCGTACGCGTGCTGCTGACACTAATATGACTCCACCGGGGTTTATTACGAGTTATTAGAGCCGTTACATATCGTTGAATTTTCACGACGAATCCGATCCACTATACTACGAATTGGTGGTGAACTCTAATCCGCTGTCAGCCCGAATTTCTTTCATAATAATTTGATACGTCCGACAAAATTCAACTAAGCAGAAATCATAATCCTCCCTTCTGTCTTTGACGAAAAACGAGTAAATAATTTTGTATTATACCTTTGTTCAAAAAATACGCAATGTTTTGTTTCAGTAGGTTTTTTATACAGAATAAACAGTGATTAAGGGTGTAATATTATAATATTCTAATTTTAGAGATAATGAGCTCTCTCCACATCATCAAGATCCAATTTCCGAGCGAACAGATTGGTGGTTTTCCTCCATTAATGAGGAGTTATTAATCTCAGTTGCTAGGATTATGCATTATTATTGCACGTATATAAAAAGTATTCTCGTATTCCTAGAATATTAATATTTTCTGAATTTTTTTAATGTAATTGGAATTTGATAAAATGCAGTTATAAAATGTTGTTGCGGATGTAGCTGTGAATTTCATTTATATCGCCAACATACAGGGCTAAAAATTTAATTGAGATATTTTTGTGACTAGACTTATAGAGTCAAAAGCCACGTGTTTTATTAATTGAACTAGGAATGTACATTATTGTACAGTCGCCCCCATCTGTTCTATTTTTATTATTTTTCAGTGTGAGACCTAGGACAAATTATGAAATAGGTTTCGTACGTTTTTAGACATATTGCCTCGTACCTGTATAGCTGCAGAGTATACAATGGGTGCATTCAGTGACGGGTATCGTGGAAGAATGGTGAAAAAAACTTGCAAGACAATACCACACGGTGTCAAAATACGAAGGCCATAAGGCTAATTTGGCGAATTAGGCGGTTTCATTGGTTTCGAAGTCCCCTCATCAAAGAGCCAAGACCCTTGTTTTGTATCGTCACCGTTTTATGAAGCATTCGTGCACAGCGTTTGAAGTTGTCTGATAATGAAGGGAAAAGGTTCAAACTGATAGTAGCTAAAATTTCTGTACGAAACTAATTAAAGTCTCATAAATTTTATACGCGTTATGAACCACTTTTCATATCATGAAAATATAATGAGTTTAAATTATATGAACTTTATGAATTATGAAGAACAAACTAGAATGATAACCATATAATAAAATCTCATAATAAAATCTACATTTTCCTCTTTTACAATTCAACCTGCATAATTTATTTGAATAATTACGTTTTGTGCACAAAATTATATAAGTCAGGAATTAAATAATTGTGTGGACACTGATTTTTATATATTTAAACTTGAAGTGTATTTGGATTTCTTTATTGCTGTAGCAGTGATCATAACACGTTTGTATAGATAAAAAGGAAAGAATATGTCGTTGGCTTTGTGACAAAAAAATACTTACCCGATCATTCACCAGGACGAGTCTCTTTAGTCGCATTGTAAAAGTGAAATCGCTTCGTGTTTGAGATGTTATTTGTAGCACATTAGTATTGTATCGCAGTATGATGGGGTCAGAGCGGGCGTTGGAGTGTTTAAGGGTGATTACTCGCAACGACAGGGGTGGCTTTATAGAAGGAGGATCTCAGTGATTCACAACTTTCATATTAAACCTTAACAAACCTTTATAATATACTTATCAAAGAATTCATTTTGCACTACAATAAAAATATACAATTATAAAATAATGTATAACTTTTATATACTACTATACTATATAGTACTACTATACTGTTATAGTAGTATATAAATAATATAAAAAAATTTGAATAAAAATAAGGTAACACAAAAATTGATGTCAAGGTATACAGTTTATTGTAAAGATTGTGAAGATTCATCTCGAAATGTCAAAATCACTTTGCCCTCATTTCTGAATACATGATGTACCAAAGAGCTAACAAATTTCATTGTGGAAATGTAGTGAGGGTGCAGGACAATTGCTCTGAATGAGAACGACTGCAGTGGATTGAATTTGGCCGACAGTTTGACAGGGTTGGGTATAAAAAGAGCGGTGAATAATAGACTCCAACCCTCTCCAAACATCTCCCTTCTCTACGCATACCAGGAGCAGAGTTCCAGGATCGGGAATCTAGGTCTGCACACCCCTGCAGTATTAAGAACAACTATGTAATCGACTCGCGATGTACCTTCGGTTACCCCTAAAAACAACTTAATCCTCATTCATATGAGCAGTCAATGAACTCTTTATTGCCTTAATTATGCCTTTTTTTTCTTAAAGACTTTAAAAATATCAAATTTTCCTTTGTTTGAGAATCGGGAAGAATTAGATTCTATTCCTAGAAAAGAGTTTTAATAAAGTTGTAATTTTTTTCATATAATGCTCAATTCTTATCTATATACATTATTTTAAAATTCCCCTTTATCATTTTGGATTAATGCCAGTTAAAATGACCCATGAAGGGTTACCTACATCGACGCGAAGGATTTAAGAACCTATTATACTTTATACTTAAAATAAAAAGAGAAGATTTGAGATTGACACGGAAGCGTGAGATTTGTCGCGACACTTTGCTCTCTCTTCACAATCGCGAGTCTTTTGAGAAACCGACCTGGACAATGCAAAATCTACTAATACACCCGGGCTTTGACAATGCGCGCGCTCTCGCGTGAACACTGGGTATACCTTTTACGGGCACTAATCCAAAATCGACAAGAGCCAGAATCCAGACATAATACGATCATCGTCCCGGAACGATTGAAAAGAGCTCTGTGTATGCGAAAACTGATTTCTGTCGCGATATCCGCGCTCTTACTATTGTTGGTGAAGTGGTCGTCGCCTTATGTCGCGCTTACATAGGGTCGGCATCACATAAAAAACAATATGGCTACTGTAACGATGTTAAAACTCAACTAACTGACATTTTGTACACGATCACTATCAGCTAAGTGTGAAATGCAAAAGAAAATTACTATATTTCCATTATATATTTCTTAACTTAAAACAGTTCTCGCTGCTAGATTTTAATTATGGCGAGTAATAACTCTGAAAGCTCCTAATTTCAAATAATCATCCTCGCAGAATTGAGTTTAAATTATGAATTAAGTTCCATATTCGAATCCTTGAATATCCGAGTGGCATAAAATTAACTGACAAACACTTGTTACGTTTGCCATGATAATATCAGCACTCGGAGTATATTTCAGTCTCCATTTCTCGAGAGAAAACATTCGCGAAGTGAATACCTTGCGATCCAGCTCGCAATTTTAATCTAACAGAATTAGGTACTTCCATTTTATCTCGATTCTCTGGCATTCGTGCCATCCCAACGAGTTTATCTCGCGATATCATTTGCCGAGACAGCAGCATTGGACGAAGGAAGACTCCCACCCTCAACGTAATAAATTTACAACCTAAAAAGGTTAAGTCGCGTTAGCCCTGTTCTTTATATTTCCGCACGGAGAGAACGAACTCACCCGCATCTGCAACTCACCTACTGCCTTCGCCCTCCTCTTGAAGCCTTTATCTTCTGCCCTTCATCCCCTATCTTCATCTTCTCTCGTCACCCTTCTCGTCTTCCTTCTCAGAGATAAGAGGGTGGAACGGAAATTCGCTTATTTTCTCATCGTTCCGACGTGGCATCTTGTCCATAGCCTTTTCTCCGCTGCGGAGCATGAAAGAAAATTGCTTCTCGTCATAAGCGGAATATCGTCCTGATGAGCTGGCAATGTCATTCGTTCCTGTGTTGGTACGTTGTCTCAGACCTTCACTTCTACATTCGACACAACAAAAACAAGCACTCAATTTGTTCCTTATTATTCTATCAGAATCCCATCTTCTCTCACTACACTTCACTCACTTTCTTATAAATTAGCCAAATTGAAAACTATATGCTGAATTATAAATACATCAATGCAATCATAGCAGATCCAGGCTAAATGAGATTCTTGAGTCTTTTCTGACAAAAGGTGTAGTTCTTAATTAAAAAGTAGTGATTTTCAAATAGAGGCATTCAGCAAAATCAAATAAAATTGCCCCATTTAAAATAGGGTTCTGACAAGGCCCTGGTCAGTTTTTCTATTCTGAATAAAATGAAATAAATTATAATAAGTTGCTAATCGGGCAGCATAATAGGACTATGTGTAATTACTAACATAATATCATCTGATTATTCCGAATTAAAAATATTTAGATTTAAATATTATATTTCAATATTAAATTATCCATTTAAATATATAAATATGATTGATTTATTTCCTTGTATTGTTTCTTATGTTCTTTGCTATATGTTTTGACATAATAAAATTACATTTTCATAAAAGCAGGTAATTCTTATTTATAATTTTAACCTTATTATAGTTTTTTTTTAAAAGGCATTCACTAGAAAAACTGTCAAGGCCCTGACTAGCTTTCCCTATATAGGGTATTGGAGAGTCCACGCGTTACACCCTTGTCGGGTTCTAACCAGTTTTACTGACCAGAACCCTACTAGGCCCACATCAAGATTTCTGCACGGGAACGAACTTATTTAATAATTCATATAGTTCCAAGGCGAGCTCGATAAGCATCGGTTATTGAATGTGTGATTTAGTTGTAACCTGCCAACAGCAGCCATGTTACAATAAAGAAATCAACATGGCCGATCATGCCCCCTACTGAAGCTATGGGTTCTTCGGTGCTCACTTTCGATTTCGCCCTCAAGCTCGTTACCCTCTTGACGCTCAAGAAGGGTGGACCTTTTTCTCTACTTCCATCTTTCTCTTCCTGGTTTATGCTCCTGATGTTTCCTCTTCTCTCTCATCCTGCCTTTTCTTACAAGCTAGTTTAGGGGTGGACCGCCCTGCCCCGCCCAGACGTTTTACCCTCCAGCCACTTTTCTCGCGAGCCACCTCGCCGAAAAGAAACTTACTTCTCTTCGTTCCCTTTACCCTCACTTCTTCCATCTCGTCTAAAAATATTCTCTCACTTTCTTTCTGAATGGAAAAAAATAAAAAGTTTCGAGGACATCAGTACTATTTTCCTATTATATCAAGTTGCAACAGTCAGCAGTTTTCCTATCTTAAAACAGTGATCGTTGTTAAAGGTTTTTTAGGGAATTTTATGAAACATATTGAGATTTCTGAAATCAGACAAAGAATTACAAGTTTTTATATTTCAAACATTAAAAATTCTGAATTATTTTGCATTCTGCATTATTTTGCATTCTTCTTTATACTTGAAATCAACATTCCTTATATTATCCACCATTACTGGAATTTTTTTTCTGAAAATGTCTAGACGAGACCTTTTTCAAGCTGATCCAAATAATCTATATACTTATATGTGCACACGTATGCAGTGGAACAGAAGTTAAAACTACTAATTAGCAGTTAGCCGCTGCCAGAGATTTCACGGGATAGATACGTGTGAGAGGTATTAGGATAATGCGAGGTTGTCCTGTTTCAAAGTGCTGCCACATTAGCGGCACAAGATTATTAAGCCTGGTACATTGCGGCCAGCTATGTAGCGTCGACCTAAACTTTTTTTTATAGTTACTGGATAATGTATGCACAACACATGGGCGCTATTCAATAATTATCAAACCGCTACCTCATTTCAAAGATTACCCTTAATTACGAACGTACATTTGTCGTATTTCGCAAAAAACACTCTATCGATTCTGAAACACTAATGGTTTTTTACCTCTTTCTGATGTTCTAGGTCTGGTTTCAAAATAGAAGAGCGAAATGGCGTAGACAGGAGAAAATGGAAGCCGCCAGGCTCGGCATCAGTGAATATCATCATGCGAGTATGAGGCAAGTATTTTATGAATTTAGCTCAGAGTTTTTGTATTCATCTTTGCCAGAAATGACGTGAGTCGATATTTTAGAGTAAACTGATTTTTCTTTCACTCCGTATTAATATGTCAGCTTTTATGATTTTGAATGAAAGTAAATTCGTGGATGATGAAAATATTTAATATCCGTTACATACACAAGAGTAGAATTAAATTGGTTTACGTATAAAAATATAAAATAGAGGGAAATAATGGTTTTTCAATTAATCAAAGTTTGAATTATTGAAAAAAATGTTAGGAATTTTGTGGAGGAAGTTCTAGAAGACAAATTCTAATATTTCGCATGTTTTACAGAAATATTGGTGGACCTGCTTTGGGTTTGCCAGGAGATCCTTGGATGCCACCACCAGGACTTCTTAGTGCCCTTCCTGGATTTTTAGCCGCCCCTCACACTGGTTATCCAAGTTATCTAACGTCCTCCAGAAGACTTCCATCACCACCAAACGTCAGTGGTGTTGCTGCCCTCCCTGGTGAGAACTAAATTTACAATCATGAATTCAATTCATCTAAAATTTATCTAACATTTATACAACTAACGTATAATTAAGAAAATAATAATTTGGAGAACACTACCACAGGCTCACAAACACCAAACATTTCTTTCCATTTAAAATTATTTTCAAGGATTCGAGTATTTTAATACAAAATACACTGGAACCTCAAAATAACGGCTTTTTCGGGCATAGCTCATGATAGGGAGAGACGCCCTCTCTCTACCCCTTGAACCCCTCATCAACAAATGCGGCCAGCGAAAACTCTATAAGGAATCCTATAAACTGGGATTGATTATGATGGGGTTCTATTATCTGAGAAATGTTTGATTTTTGTGAGTCCAGTGTGTTGTCATCCTCTATCAAAAAAAAAAAGAAATATGAAAATAAGTTATCCTTTCACTGTTAAATTTTGCATACGTACACTAACTTGCAATGAATCGTTCCTGCAGCAAACTTCATGTTCTGGAGTTCACCAAATCGACAATCACCAATATTTGAGCCATCTAATCGATGATGGGATCTTATAGAATATTAGAGAACAATTCATTGCAAGTAAGTGGGTTGAATTATACCTTTCTATGTTAAATAAAAAAAAGATAATAAAAATTTGATATACTTTATACGAGATATAAAAATTTTTTTTTTTTATTTAGCTGCCATAGCAGCAGGAATGCCTAGTCTAAGTGGAGGACCAGGACAGGCACCATCCAGTCCTCCAGGACATGACCCTCGAACCTCTAGCATCCAAGCTCTCAGGATGAAAGCCAAGGAGCATGTGGAAAGTATCACCAAAGGACTGCAAATGGTGTGAAACCAAATTCGAAAATCCCCTAAATTTAAATTCAAATTCTCGACTGCTTTCTAAGGATTCTAAGGATAGGAGGAAGAAAGATCTCAAATATTTTATCCTTTGATTCGTGAGACACCCAGTGTGCAAATATATTTATTATAAAATGCGAGTATTATCGCACTTTTTCGAAATTTGAAAAAAAATCATGAATGGAAATTAAAGATATCAAAAGATAAAACTGCCTGTGTAAAGAAATACGTTTTGATATTGTTCAAAAAACGCTATTACAATTAACATGCGCCTATAAATTGTAAAGGGCTACTCAGGGTGGACAAAAGGGTAAAAAGTGACAATTGATTGTGATTCTTGAAAAGCTGACATTTATATGCGACGTCCTTTTAATTTACAAGTTTCAATTTCAATATTTCGAATTACGTTTTTTTAAACGTATTGTTATAATTATGTTTGAATTAATATAATTATAGGTAGATTTCAATAAAAATTTCAAGGTATCCAGTTCAACTGCATTTCTATATTATGAGATTCATATCTTATAGAATTCGAACAATGATAAAAATAACATTAATCGGACATAGATCGTAAACTTCCACTTCAGTATGTGTAAATAATATAAGTCATGAAAAGATTATACGTAACTATATTTGTAAAAAGAACTGTGTAACATAGTATCGTCTATAACTATACTCTTGTGCTTTTATTTATTTTTCAGAAATCTTCTCCTGAATCTCTTGTTATAATTTCTTTTAATAATAGATTTGTATTCACTATTTTTATAAATTTCATCTCTAATCCTATTATCTGCCAGCGATGTAAAAACCTTTCTGTAATTTAGGTAATATTAATATGGATTTCAATTTTTTGTATTAATGAACAAAAAAATTATACATGAGATCGTTTATGGAGACAAAAGGTGCAATATTCAGCAATGCTTTGAAAATAATTATTCGTCAATTTGATAATTGTATACCAGTACTTTCGAAGTAACAAAATGCTATTCAAAAGATTTCTACAATTGTACTGCCATATGAAAGTAATTTCTTTGTAAGAAAAATTGTGATTGATTATTATTATTAGCGATAATTTATGCAGTGCATTGGCATGCATTGCATAAATTAATTCAATTGATTACATGTGTGACAATCATTATTTCATGCAATCTATTTTTATTTTTCTGTTCTTATTTACAAAATACGAAATCTTTAGAAAGTGCATTTTTTTAACAATCACTAAAGCTATTGTGAACATAAAGTTGGTGAGCCTAAATTTCTCTTATTGTCATGTCTTTAAAATTTATCAGTTCAGAAAATAATGTTTTCCTCGCAGTTTACAAAAAAATCTGTAAAGTGTACCGCAGTATTACTTTGATAGAATTGTAGTCTAGAGAAAGGAGAAGCATCGTCTACTGAAACAATGTCATGCAGTATTAATACGTTAAGATGGAGATTGCGCATAATACTTGTACTTAATAGTAATAAGGACCCTCTTCAAAAAAGAGAAAATATAATGATGATTATCTGCTGATTTATTTGAGCTCATTATACTGAATATTCGAGCGTGAGGTGAAGAATACGTGAAGCAACCTGTGTGCTCAAAATACAAAAGTTGAATGTGAAAGAAGTGTTAGCAACACTAGAAAATTACCATTTGTATATAGCTACTCGTGATAAAATAAAATTTGATGTACATATTTAAACCAGTGAACTCCTTTTCTATTTATTTTCATGGCATGCAATTTATTGTAAATGGTTCTCAGAAATTTAGATGGACCTTCCTTTTTATTACCATTATTTATGTATCGGAAAACATCAGTTTTATTGCTTAAAAAAAGAGCTGAACAATTGATTACCGTGATCGGATTTTCAAATTCTTGCGAATTAAACGGCGCACACGGGTTTGTCCAGCTATTAGCATTTCAAAGAGACGTTTTAATTAAAGTTTAATTAATTTCGTGAAGCGTCAACTTGAGGCAGAGGTGGGAGCGGTCGATTATTGGGTTTTCTTTCGTCTTAATTAAAAGTCAGGATCCACCAAAATAAGGTCGGTTTATTAGGACTTTGGCACCACAAAGAGATTCATTGCGCTTTTCTGTTTAAAAACGTCTACAATTTGCATTTCTTAACGACAATAATATCTAATGAGGTTTATCCTCGATTTGCAAATTGAATTTCAAGAAAATTATCAACTAAATACTTTATACTAAGCTGTATAATTTCCCTTTCTTCATTTTTTCACCAATGAACTTATTTCTTACTCTGCTTTTTGAAATCTTTTGTTACAAGAAAATAGATTAGGCGTCGATTTTATTGAGGGTTCTTGATGAGAGCTAATGATCGAACTTTGACCAAACTGACTCACATTGAGGAACAATAGATTTGGAATGGTACCGAAGGGTACGATTAGGTATTCCAATCCTGGCGTTAGGGGTTCGCAGAGAAGTGTCGAGTCGCATGAGGAGAAGGGGATTGGAGGGTTGCAGCCGTAAGAGGGCGCCAGAACTCACCCAATAAAATGGTAATTTCTGTTTGTTCAAGTTAACCATGCGAGCGAGTCTGGAAATTCGAGTCCATGCGTACTCCCTAACACCAAAGACCAATATACCAAACTAAAGTGCGCTACCGACAAGATTACGGTTGTTCAGTCGTAGAACTGGGTATAAACTTGGACAAAGGAGTATAATAATCATATACTTTTAATCTTAACGCACAAACTAGTAGTTATGGACAAACAGTGTCAGATGAAGCAGATTTATTGTTTTCTAGTCTATAGATTATTTATAATATAAATATAAATTCTGGGATATGATGACTATATAAAATTTTTAAGAAGATTTCTATTTTCCCACAAAATACAAATGTAATATTTATTAGATTGATTAATCTAGCAACCGAGTGAAGTCGTTTATTAGCCAAGGGCTGGTTAAATGAACATAGGAATTGAAAACAGTCAGTCCCTCCTCCAAAGTCAACATGGAAATCGCGTATTTATTAAATTTGTTTAGTGTCAGGTTCAGTTGGAAGGGAGCAACGGGACTTCGTATAGAAGGAACGTAGTCCGTCCAATATTGCTGAATGCTTGCTCCGTCTAACCTTATTGCCTCAAAGAGCAAAGAGTAAAGATCCATGAGAGACTTCACTACTAAAGCTCCTTCTTGACCAACAAAATCAATGGAATTGCTGCCTCTCAACAAATAAAAAACATGAGTTTAAATTCATTTCATTTTTCAGGCATAAAGAGTCATTTCTGATCAATATTTACAGAAGGAATTCAGACACACATAAAATGAACTGGGATTAAAGTTAAATCTGATCAAATTTTTCAGATCGATTTTCATTATACTGAATTCATATTAAAATATTTATAAGGTTTCTCACTGATGCACATTAAATATCGCAGGAATTTAAATATTTGATTTACACACGAAAAAATATTAGAGCTGGTTCGTAAAAGCATTTGTTTTACATCGAAATTATTAACATGATGATAACATAATCGGGAAAACTTCAAATTGTCAGCTTGTCATTGTCAAATTGTTATTCACTTGATAATTAATTAACTCTACTCCCTTGCTCAAACTATGGGTGGAGTTTTCACGACTCCCATCAATTATTAACTATTTATTAACTACGAATATACATTTACTTTATTATTTATTACATTTTCACTAAATTTCTTCTCAAGTTGCTATAAGCATTCAAGACAAAAAGTAGACTAATTGCTTAGCATTATTAATTAAAACTAAAGTTGCAGTAAGTTCGGGAGTACATGAGGAAAAATAATATTTGTTTAAGCGTTCATTAGAGGAGTCAGCTTAGTGAGATGGTGGACAGAATTGAGAGAAAGAGCCAGAGTGAATTTTAGGGAAAAGCAGACGTTGGATAATGGACAAGGTAAGAGTCTCGTGGTTCAAAAACAGAGTGAGAGAAAGATAGTTGACGCTACAAACGAGCCCGATTCTCATTAAAATAACCAAGCCTTTCCTTTTTGCTTCAGGGTACGGGACTGCAGACTGCAAAAAAAAAGTAAAGAAAACAAAATGAGAGTGCAGCTGGAAGTAACAGGGCTTAAACCACCGACCATATAGTCGCATATACTTAGCTACAGAGTTAGTTTAGCTACCACTAGATAATTTAAATGAAGGTCGTGGTTACTCCTTCCATCGCTTAATAAGTTTTGCTGAGAGAAAAATTAATTTTTTCGTTTATTAAAGAAATACTTGTTAGCTAACATCATCCCATTTATACAGATTCCATCACGTAAAATCGACATCGAAAATGGCAATCGAAAATGACTATCATTAGAAAATAGGAGAGAAGTATCTTTTTTTAAATGAGGTATTAAATCAGTGGTTATTTTACGTTGATTCCATGATAGTAAAACAATGGAGTAGTTTATAAAGGGTTAAGACGAGAAGGGATTGCCGAGAAATTGAAAGGGTCGATTAAAAGGGATGATCACATTGTTGCTGGCTTCCGGGTCGCCGCACATCCAATATTTCGTTTCCTGCATCAGGGAAGACAGTATTTGATTTTACGCAGTACGCATTGGGACGAACGTTAATTATCACTGACCACCTACAGCCCCATTACATTCCAATTGAACCCTTAATCAATGCACGATTGGTGTGCTAATTGATTGCTATACTTCGTAATTATAACAGTGCACTAACTAGAACGATATTGCTGTTTGAAATATTACTACATATAGTAATATGACAAATATCATACCGCGATTTCAGTTTTTCGTAAAAAATGTTTCATAAAATATTTAAAATAATTTTTCTTATAAAAATGTATCTGTTGGATATTTCATTTATACAATTACGAGGAATTATGAAAAGAACAACAATAAAGTAGCTCAAAGGGTAAAAGTAATTTATTTAATATAATTGCTCTTTATTTCTCTTTTAATTAACAAAATTGAGTAGATATATATTTTTATGAATAGTAAAATTCAAAACATATTCAATATTAGTTCATCAAAAAAAAAAAAATATATATATATATATATATTGCACTTTAATGTTTAAATAATTTACATTTACTCAATCTTTTCGCGAAAATGTTTAATGAAGTTAGCTTCAGTCGATGAAATAAGAAAAGATATCAACCCCGGATGAAGGTAATAAGTATTCACATCTAAGGAATGATGGGGTAAGTGCTGCCCTGTAACGGAAGGAAATTCAAATTCTACCCCTGCTAGAGCAAACCCTGTCGGTCAGAAATCGATGAAACTTTACCCACAGAGCCATTGAAATTGCTGCCTTTTAAACCAAGAGAGTGCAGTCACTTCATCCCTGTTTCAAATTTTCCTGCAATAATTTTTTTGCAAAAATAACCGTCTGAAACAATTGCCTAAAATAGTTATCTAAAAATCAATATCTAACAATAGGTAATAATTTTTTTATTATATAATAACACAATAATAATCAGTTTTTAAATCATTAACAACGATATTTAAACCCAAAGGAAACTCCCTAGATCAAAGATAAATATTTCCTTTATAGTAATAACTTCTAGACAAAATTCGTTTATAGCTTTCTACACACCTCGAATCTCAAATAAGATCTCAGATTTTTTTAAAAGTGACCTACTTACTCTATAATTAGTAAAACTTATAAAATGTTATAAAAAATTGACATATCAAAGAATCAGAGTATCAAGACTAAATGGTTCACGCGATTTAATTCAAAATGAAGTTACCGTCAGCTTTTATATGTAAATAAGTAAATTGAAGCAGAACAAGCACGTTCTTGTTACAAAGTTCCTTTTTGCCTCATTTCGCCCATCCAATTTCATCACGTTGTTTATAATTGTCGTAGAAGAGAGGACAGGAAAAGCTCGGGGTTTACAAGCGTCGCTCTTTATAACGTTTATATGCTTGACGAGGCCCAATTCCCTCGCCATTCAAAGTTTTTAATGGAGGATTACATCGTTTTGGTACCAAAGAGGTCGCTATAATTCAATCGGGTCCTCTCTATCATCTATTGTACCAGCAAAATGTCTATGCATGCACCGCGGATAGGGAAGCGATGCATATTCAAAATTCAGCCGCGGGCAGCCGGCCGGGACGGTCGGTCCAGCGTGTGTCTCTTGACTCTCTTGTATTTGAGCTCTCGCGAACACACGCGAGACCGTAAATTCAGTTACTTCATTTGAAATCATCCCCTCCCCCCTAAGCGAGCTAGGTTCCCCATAAACCACCCCCCACGTGAACCCACACCCGCGCACTTCACGTTTTAACCCCTCGGTGTATGTCCGAGGTTATGAATTTTAATAGCTTTACGCCGCCACGTTGCCAAGAGGGAAAGGCCGACAGGCAAAAATGGCGTAGACGAGTTTTTCGCACGACAAATTGTCGATGGATTGAATTAGAGAGAAAAATTCCGCTCCTGCTTGATGTTCGACATTTTTTCAATCGGTGTGTCGCTTAACGCACGAGTAATACGGAAAAATGATCACCTTTCAGTCAAAATTGTATCTACTTGACAAACTGAGTGACAGTAAATGCAGATTTCAAATTATAAGATTATAAGTAGTATAAGTTTATCTGCAGATAAAATTATAGATGTGTGCAATGAGAAACATGTAAATATAATTACAGTAAATCCATACTCGGTGGTAACAATTTTCGTTAATTCGTTAAAGTTAAGCGCCGCTTAAGAGTTATTTGAAATCGTTATAGCACGATTCAAATTCGTTTCAAAAGTCCCTGGATAATACTTTCACAATATAGTAGCGGTGGTCTCATCAAGTGAAATCATCACGACCGAAACTCACAGATGGCGAAGCTTTCTGTGTGAAGACTACCCCGTATTCAGTACGATAATCTACTTCCATTTTGACAGGGAATTTCGTTAGTGCATTATGAAACTCATTAATCCGACAGATATACTGCCAAACGATCCGATGTCGTTACAAACTTCAATGCAAGAGCAATACTCGTCAACAAATTGAAAAAAAAAAGTATAATTGTGTTTTAATGGATACCACTTTACATTTTTTATGAAAAATCTGCGTCTCTTTTTCCTAATTTAAGCGAGTTTATTTTTTAAATACCCTTCAATTTATTCATGACATGTGTTTCAAAATCCATTTTCCTCTAAATGAAAATCGCTAGATACAAATTCAAGTAGTGAAGATTACCTTCTATTTGTGACACAGACATTTATTGTTTATGTAATGCATTTCAGTTTCATTTGCATTGTCTTGCTCCATAACACATAACTCTTCAAGTAACGCGTTACTTACAACCACTCATGGTTTCTCAATAAGGATAGTTCTCCCACTTCTTTTAAAAATGTTTCACGACACTTGTCGGTAAACTTCAACGGTCTTTACAGCGATTTCTCTCTCGAGAGGGTCTCGTTTCTTTTAAGCCGCGGACAATGCAGCAAATGAACCGAATTTGCGAAACGCAGCAAGGTCCTTTCGATGGCTTAGTGGCCAAGGCGGTGCCTATAGAGGCGTTAGAACTAACACCGTTCAAGGTGTCAAGAGAAAGAGGTTGTGGTCTGTAAGCAGGTACTTGAAAATCCGTCGAGAGTTCATTACAGAATACCTGTCTGAATTTACAGAAGATTCACCTCTCTGTTACTTACCAAGAACTATTTTGTGCTCGGCAACTCCCATTTTTACCTAATTTTGGCCCATTTCTATTTTTAAAGAATCGTCCGAGCGTGCTAATGTGAAATGTGTTCATTCCGAAATCAATCGTTTGAATCTTATTTCGTTTTTTCTTCTTCGGGATCGGATAAGGATTTAAATTCCTTGTAAATTTTCTGGACAATATTAGAGGTAGCTGGAATTATCTAAAGCTGGTCCCAAGTATTTCTAATGTTGCTTTTAATGACAAAGATTTAGTTCACCTTATATAGTGATATATATTATCCATAATTTAAAGAATGATCTTGCATATAGTTACCAATATATTTGAATTGCTCACTTGCAGTTTGATATGGTAATCTGGATATCCTACTTAGTGTATATTTAATTTAAGCTCACCTTATGCCTATCTAATATGGATCGAATGTATTGCAATAAGCTTCTTTCGAGAGCAAAGGTACAACGTACAAACATTGGAACTAAATGCATAACAGTTAGGCAGTAATTTAATCAGGACTGTAGTATAAACTTGACCAAATAGAGAATTCAATACGACGGGAGACATATTAGATACGTTTCAATAGAGCTGTCTGCATTACATTATTCGGCTGGTAGATCTCTCGTACAAACACGACATCAACTTTTCCCATGCCTCGATGACAGGGGTTCTCACAATTGATTCGAAACCCTCTATTCCACCAACACTAAGTAATACAGTTTACCTTACCACCAGTAGTAAATCACATTATCATAAACAGTCGACACTTAATTCCCAAACTGCTCATAAAAACGTCACCTATTCGAAATCTAATTTATAGAATACTTTTTACTAAAACGTAAATAAATTGTGAACTTTCTTTATAAATTTTTCCCATCTTTAACAAAAATGCTCACTTTTCCTTTATCCATTGAAGATTTTGCAATTGTCATTTATACTTTGTTGTAAATACGGGAGGGAAACGTAAAGTATAATAAAAGGCAGTCTTTATACAGAAAAATTAAGTAATTTAAGAATGTAACTAGGATAACTAAGGTAATTAAGTAATTAATAGACGGTAATTGTCTTTGCCTACTATATTATGCTGTTTCTAACTTGCATAATTTGATGATAAGTTTTATCACTTTGTGAAAAATGGGAAAATTTGCCGAGGGAAATATATTTATATCGTTGAGTGAGACACGACGAAAATGGGAAGCGCTGAACTGGTATAAACAAGGGTCGCATGCAATATTAGGGGCATTAAGTCGCCATAAAGAGCGCATTAGGGGTGCGCCTGCCCTCGAGGGGTAGTTTAGCGTTTAATTGTCCCACCCTGTGTATCAAAGGTTTCGATTTCTGCTCGACTACGCACGCTCTAAACCCACGTACGTACATACGTTCTTTCACACATACTTATCCATCACCTACCAGTCAGCGCTTCCTTTTTCTATCAGATACCTTTTTCGTAACTGTTTCTGCAACATTTTTAACAGCGAGGGAAAATATATTCAATTTACACTCGTATTTCTGATAATGTATATAGGTTCATCTTATTTCAGAGGTATCACAAAACGGAAATATACCTCCCCTTCCTCATACGTAAGAAACAATAAGAAATTACCTACACCCCTCTGTCAGAAGCTACGGGGGGGGGGTGTACACTCAGAAAAAACCTTGTTTTAAATGAAACCTTTTATTTTAATAACTCAAATTTAAAATTTCCTTATATTAAAGAAAACTTTCTTTCTTTTAAAATAATTTTAATTTAAAGAAACTGTTTGATTCGAAGAAACTGTTTTCTGGGTGTATGCAATATTTTTGCCACGCAAAAATATGAATTGCTTGCTGAAGATAAAATTGCGAGCAGATGTGCGCTGCGCTAAAGTGGCTATATTTAAAAAAATCTTAGTTTGTGGAATGGAGAACGAGGTTTACGACAGCTTGTGATTTCCCTTGCACGTACACGTGATGCACTTTGAAGAGTCTGGATGGCTTTCTATCCCGTTTCCTTGTCTATTTATCTCTCTCAGGCCCTCCTACCCCTTCTCTCTGAGCGCCAAGTTCCATTCACGCATACACTAGCTCGCAAACAGATTTCCAGGTTGAGTCGAATATATTGAAATAATCTCAGCAAATACGACAAGTTCGGTTATGAAATTTGCCGAAGGGCTTGTGAGCTCTCTCTGTCCGTCTTTCTCTCTCTCTCTGTCCTTCTCAACCCCTTCCCCTGCCACTCTTTACTCCGTTGCACCCTCCGCTAACCCCGGCCTCTCACATCTCTTCCCGACCTGCTTCAAGTGATATTTGCTCGAAATCGGTTCAATAGCAACTTGGGTATTCCGCCTGTTCCTCTTATACGTTTCGGTACCACCACCGGTGCCCCATACGTTACTCGTCGAATCGTCATCGCCGCAATCCGCCCCTGGAGTTCTCGTACTTACTCCCCAATAATTGTTCACCATTCGTCAAACACCGCGATATAGGCGTGTAGACGTTATAGTCTCCTTCTTGGCGAGGGTGAGCATCCGAGGATTATTGGCGTTTATAAGGTTCCCATTGATCTTTAGAAACATTCCCGAGTGAGCAATGTACATACACAGACGTATATATATCTGCATCCTTCTGTCCTCCCGGCCCGGCCCTCTTCTTCATACTGCCTGGACCGCATCGCCTTTTCTGTTTGCCCCATAGCGTTTAGATTGTCTTTCATTTTCCATCACTAAAGCTTTTGAGCAAACTGAATACAAATATCTAATATGTTTCATTATTATTATTGACAAAGATACTTAATACTGCTAAAGATGAGAAGTAGCAGGAACAGGGAGACCATCAAGTCGTACTCGTGATCTTTCGAGCTGAATTACTTGAAAATGACCGATGAAATTTTCTATTTATTGTAAAAGTTAATTAAAAGCCGGAGAGAAACTGAAGCATGAGATTCCAAAAGGAAATAGTTGTCTTGATTGAAATTGGCCCGATGACAGAGGCACTCAATCACTGCGGTCTTCACTGAACCAATATTAATGACAAATAATGAAGAAATTAGCCATGAGGCTCCTTCTATACCGTCGAGCCTAATTAAATAAAAGGGGAAATTGGCGAAACGTACGTTCCAATCTTCCGCACGTGCCGACACGTGTGGAGCTATACTCGCCACTGTCGACTGTCGCCAGTTTAAGCTAATGTGGGTATTATTAATCCTGGTCTCCCGCGCTATATATTAGATCCAAGATCCACTAGATTCCAAGATCAATTGACTAACAATACAGCTCGTTAATCCATCCGATATATTACGACAAACGCATTTCTCAATATATTAATATAGTATATTAATATTAATATATACAGTAAATTTGTAATGGCAGATAAATGAGCAAATATGTACATAATTTGGAAACTGATTCGTAATTGCGACATTAATTTCTAGTACCGGCAGAGCTTTATTTAAATGCACTACAGTATAATTGTTTTTTTCCTATTTACATTTTTATTGACATTTATATTTACTAATGAAATGTTGAAAAGCAAACATTGCAATGCTATCTCTTTCTGCATTAAACAGAATAAATGCAAAAGTAATTATCTGAAAATAATGGGACAGAATTAATTAAATTCACTCTCTCAAATATCATCACAAATACATTATAGGCATGCTACATATTATACATACACGAGTTATAGCACTCGCGTGACTCTCGATATGACATTTTCGATTGGGATCAAAATACAGAGTCAACGTCGGCTTAATTCATAAAATAGGACGAGATAAGATGTGCTGGCTTGTACCTATCCGTGTTATTGATTTCATCTTAATCAGATCTCAATATCTCAATTACGTTTTGAGCTGGGCTCTCCCATTTGTTTGCTAGAGAGATTTTAAAGCCAGGTCCTATTGTCTGCACGCCACCCCTGAGCTCGAGCTCGGGCTTAACTTTTCATTCTCCTGTAAATTGCAGGTTCGGTATCGCAGACTAGTATGGAGCAGGGTGTAAATCGAATGAAACAATGGAGATTTACCTCTTTCTTGCTACTACTTCTCTTTTTTCTCTTTGCATCTCTACCGTACCATATCGCTTATCCGTCTGACACGTTATTAGGTCTGGATTATCTTCGTAATTGCTCGCTTGCTTCACAAATAATTTTATCAACATTCGTCCCGTGTGAAAAAAATTTTATTATTGTCAGGTCTAGCCCAGATCTGGCACTGGTCAGCCTATTTTTCTTGTTACTAATTTTAATTTATCAACAGAATATGTCTTCAATAACTCTGTATACGATGAAAAAACATTCAAATTTAAATTCGTTCACTTCTGCATCGAAAACTTAACTATCCAGATTAGTATATCAACATTTCAGACTATCAAAACATTTCTTTAGAGCATTTCGTACCCTCCATGTTTCAATGGAGCAAAAATCGTGAATCCGAGCAAAGCAATGATTTCTCCGGCCTATTTGATACTGTATACACATTATCGAACCTGGAATCATTGAAAAACATATACATCCATTCAACTTGACAACATCGGTTCTCAAGTAGTCTTTGACAACTCTAACAGACTCGTAAGTCTACACCATAACGCTACCGCGTGTTTCCTTTCAAAAGACACTTCTGTGGCAAAACATGAAATGACAATGAACTCTTATTCATGAACACGTTACATACCGGGTGTCCGCATCTGCCGACACCGCGGGAGGTCCTGTATTCATGAATCGGCTAAAAACGCCCAGTGTACCCTAAACACTCGAAAAAGGATCCTCGTGGTCCGCTTGCGTCCACCATTCACCTCTCCTAGGCTCGTTATTCGGTTAGTTGATACCATTACTCCCATTAGCAAAGGCGCCCAGGCCAATCGAGGCGCGGTTTCACGCACCCCGACCAATAAGGGCGCGATTCACTTTCCATGAGAAAAAAAGTGTAAAAATCCTGGAGCGCAGGATCGAAGGAACTAATCGTGTAATGTAACCGACACCCTTTGTTACCAAAGACTCAAAACGCTGGACCTTTAACGCGCGAATACACCAAGCGGTAACACTTACTTTTTTTTCGACGTCGCGCTAATTACATCCCGAAAATCCCCTTAAACGACCATTAAAACCACCCTTAACGGGCCTTAAAGCATTTAGGTGCGACCAAGTAAATGGATACCTAAGTGAGGAGAATGAGAGAGAGAAAGAGAGAGAGAGAGCGAGAGGGCGAACAACGGGTTATATAGAATTTTACACCGGAAGAATTGCTAATAGCTTAGACTTTTCGAGAGGCTGTACATTGTACATTCTACATTTTTAGATGCTTTAGATTTTACATTTTAAGAGACTACCTTTTCATACATTTTTTCCAGGCTTTCTTTTCGAAATTATTAATATTCTTCTTTGGAGAAAAGATGTTTAAAGTAAATGAGAAGAGGAAAGTGTTGTTTAAAATATTATCTCCTGCTATTAATCCTATAAATATGTTTATTTTAAAAGGTTCTAATTTCCCATTAGTTCGTATCAATTAATAACATTCAATTTTATTTAAGGATCATTATTCATTAACCTGGAGCAAATTTCTTTTCATTACCTTGATAAATTGAAAAGAAATTAGTTGTTCCAATTGACAAAAGGTGCACTGGGTGACGCGAAGGTGCGGTTGATCTTTGAGAACCTTTTGCGTTCACACGATGTGAAACTGAGTGTATAGTTATGCTTAAAAATTAGTATTATTATGATCTTGCGTTTAATTCCATATACTGAACGTACACACTTCATTTAGACCATTAGGAGGCATCTAGCCATTCAGTCAGCAACCCCCTGCTTAAGAACGTGTCTGTTCGCCCCACGAAAAGGGACAATACGACTCACTGATATGTGGAATTAACCAGCGCTGCGTTTTATTTTCAGACTTTTTTTTTAATATAATTTTTTATTGATTTATTGCTCGTCCACCTATGACTTTCTTCAATTATTATTTTCTCACAGTACGTGTGCAATTGTGCAATCCAAAACTTATTTAGAGAGACATTAGTTTTAGATAATTTAGTTTCCCATTTAATTAATATTGTGAAAAGAACATTTTATGAATCAATTTCCACTTTTAGAGGAGTGTATGACAAAATACTGAAAGTTGATTATATTCACGCGGATATAACTCTGAGATTCAGTAAAGAAAGTACAATTGTACGCACAATAAAGAAAGGGAAAGATGGAGAAATTACTTTAGAGTAATATGAATTCAAAGTACAGTTAAATGTAGAAAGAAGAAGTTAAGTGTTATATCGAGCGTGAGTAGTAATGATAAAAGAACTTTGATCTATCTTAGTATTCCGATATTGAAGCTAACCATACAGGATTGCAAAAACAGAATTTCCGCCTTTTTGAATATGTCGTCGTTGAAAAAGGATCCAAGCTCCCGACGAATCGATGGGGTGCCATACAGTACCTTTTTCAGACGATCGATTTCCTCGAATAAAACTTTTTCATTTAATAAAAGGTGCAGTAAGGCATGTTGTACCACACTACACAGTGCACTGTTGGAACTCATGTAAACCCTACATGCTCATTGAATTTAGGGGTAGACAGTCAACCGTACCCACAAAATGTTACTCGATCTGAATAAATTATCTATTATAAGAAAATATTTGATAACTTGTATTATTTCTCTAATATAAAATACCTTATTCTACATTGGCAAAGAATTCATTGATTAAGTAATAATATCAGCTGTAGTAATATCAATCTGTAAACAAAGATATCCTAATCTGTTATGAAGCTTATCAAAATTAAATCGTATCTCAATGATAATCAACTCAAAACAGTTAGATATAATCAGTACACTGAAGAAGATTAATAGTACTTAAAACAGTTCGATAATAAATTTCGTTATTACGTAAATTATTATAGGTAATTCTCTTTTATCAATTCTTCATCAACAGTTTGAAATTCTCACGCTATATTAAAATCTCATTCAAGTGTATGCCAAACTACTATATTTATATTTTTTTAAACATTTATTACTCATAAAAAACTAAAAATCTTAAACAAATGAAAGTGATTGAGGGTAATTTTGCGCATTTAGATTTGGAACTGCACCCTGGGGGCATCATTAGTCTAGCCTTACTCTATTTAGTATTTTTGAAAGGGATTAAAAATGAAACTGTACAAGTTCTGAAGAAGATTAGAAGAGAGATTTCTAAAGGATAAGATTGAGAGCCACTGTTCAAGATCGTGGCTGCTACGGAGGACAATTAGATTAAAAGCAGCGCCTCTCGCGGCGGCTTGAGATCCATTAGTGCCCATTGTACCACCCCATTTGTACCCCGTAACCACCCCCGTCTCGTTCCCAACCAGCCTCATCTCGAAGCCAGGTACTTATTCTCAATAGTAATATGCTCACTTCATACTTCCACCCAACCCACCTCACCTCTATCATCCACTCTCTCTCTCTCTCTCTCTCTCTCTCTCT
>UCOH01005987.1:0-27086 GCA_900474275.1 Synergus japonicus
AAATTCAAAACACCCCCTTTGCGGGACAATAATATACAATTTACAAATTGAATCATCCCCTTTACGGGAGAATAGGACAGTTAACAAATTCAATACACCCCCTTTTTCGGGAGAATAAAACACGGCTTACAAATTCAAAACACCCCCTTTGCAGGATAATAATACACGACTTACAGATTAAAAACACCCCCTTTGCGGGACAATAATACTCGGCTAACAAAATTCAAAACATCCCCTTTGCAGGATAATAATACACGATTTATAAATTAAATCACCCCCTTTACAGGAGAATAAGACAGCTATAACAAATTCAAAACACCCCCTTTGCGGGAGAATAAAACCCGGCTTACAAATTCAAAACACCCCCTATACAGGATAATAATACACGGCTAACAAAATCAAAACACTCCCTTTGCAGGATAATAATAAACGACTTACAGATTAAAAACACCCCCTTAGCGTGAGAATGATACACGGTTTACTATTTCAAAATACCCCCTTTGCGGGATAATACACGGCTAACGAATTCAAAACACCCCATTTGCAGGACAATAATACACGATTTATAAATTAAATCACCCCCTTTACAGGAGAATAAGACAGCTATAACAAATTCAAAACACCCCCTTTGCGGAAGAATAAAACACGGCTTACAAATTTAAAACACCCCCTTTGCAGGATAATAATACACGGCTAACAAAATCAAAACACCCCCTTTGCAGGATAATAATACACGACTTACAGATTAAAAACACCCCCTTTGCGGGAGAATGATACACGGTTTACAATTTCAAAATACCGCCTTTGCGGGACAGTAATACATGGCTAACAACTTTAAAACACCCCATTTGCAGGATAATAATACACGGCTTACAAATTTTACACACCCCCTTTGCGGGACAATAATACACAGCTAACAAATTCAAAACACCCCCTTTGCGGCACAATAATACATGGCTAACAAATTTAAAACACCCCTTTTACGAGAGAATAATACACGGTTTACAAATTTTACACACCCCCTTTGCGGGAAAATAATACACGCCTAAAAATTTCAAAACACCCCCTTTGCGGGACAATAATACACGGCTAAAATATTCAAAACACCTTCTTCGCGGGACAGTAATACATGATTTACATATTAAATCACCCTCTTTACGGGAGAATAGGACAGCTAACAAATTCAATACACCCCATTTGCGGGACAATAATACACGGTTTACAAATTAAAAACACCCCCTTTGCGGGACAGTAATACATGATTTACAAATTAAATCACGCCCTTTACGGGAGAGTAGGACAGCTAACAAATTCAATACACCCCATTTGCGGGACAATAATACACGGTTTACAAATTAAAAACACCCCCTTTGCTGATCAATAATACATGACTAACAAATTCAAAACACCCCCTTTGCGGGACAATAATACACGGCTAACAAATTCAAAACACCCCATTTGCGGCACAATAATACACGGCTTACAAATTTTAAACACGCCCTTTGCAGGAGAATGATACACGGCTAAAAATTCAAAACACCCCCTTTGCGGGACAATAATACACGACTAAAAAATTCAGAATACCCTATTTGCATGACACTAATATGCGGCCAGGGCCGTCTTTAGGCTTGTGCGGGCCTTGGGGCCAGCATTTGGTGGGGACCCTTAAAATTCTCTGGATATAAACAAGGATAATGTATGACACTATCGTCACAATTCATATCGCGAAATATGTCGTTTTCTAAACTGAGAAGCATTATATGTTACAAGCATTATTGCTTCATTGGTGGGGGCCTTGTGGCCACGGCCCCAATGGTTCCTATAGTAAAAGCGGCCCTGCTGATCAATATTATTTAACCATCGAGTACTCGTATATTTTTGCATTAACCATCGCAGAATATACTTGTACGTCTTCGTGGGATCCTCTAGTTCAAGACCAAATAGGCTTAAGGTTTCGTGAACTCAGAGGGTCTTTTAATTCGATTATTATAAAATCGATGAATTTTGCTCGATTTACGCTGCAGGTTTCTTTTTAAACCTCAGTCTAGACAGATTGCAAGATGAAATGATTTTTTATTAATTATTATAATATTTTGAAAACTGTTTTACGTCTTTTCTGACGATCAAATTAAAGGATTTTAAAATAAAAACTATGCAAAATAAATTAGAATTTTTAATCTTTGAATTATGAGAACTTGTAATTCCTTGTCTAATTTCAGGAACCTCAATAAGTTTCATTAAATTCCTTTAAATTTCGTAAAATCTTTCGAAAAGTTACTCAAAATCCCATGAAATCTCATTAAATTCCTGAAAATCCAATGAAATGTCATAAAATTCCTTGAATGTCCTTAAAAGTTCTTAAAATTACTCAACATCCCATAAAATATCGTAAAATCTCTCTGTTACTTAAAATCCCATGAAACCTAAGGAAATACTTAAAAATTTCTGAAAATCTAGTGAAATTTCGTCAAATCCCTTTAAATTTCTTTAGATTCGTCTGAAACTTCGTCTTCTTTCCTTGACCAGGACTATCGGGCAGTAAAAGGAACCTGTTTAAGCTATATAGAAGAGCCAGGATTAACTTCGTACAACTTCACGAAATCGTATAGCTGAGCAAGTAAACAACCCCATGCTAGCCGGATCCCTATTTAAGTAACGAAGCCATAAGCAAGTTAAACTTAGCCAGATTTCCATTTGGTCGCGCAGGTGAATAGACTTTTTCGTGCCGGAAGCCATTTTCGACCATAAAGTGTCTCAGGATGGCCGAAACTTTTGTTTATAAACAAAAATCTCACAGCTTGAATAAAAACTAAAAGCTTAGAATTTTATAGTTTATTTAACAGATTTTAGAAAATATAAACTTTCCAAGGATTTCGATTTACGTATTTTAAAGGATTGAAAAGTTTTTCATAGAATTATAAAGCATTTTAAGAGACTTGGAAGTTTAAGAGATCTTTACGAATTTTTTTTACCTCATTCCCATTTCTTAAAAATCTTCTAAAACGTAAGAATATATTTTAAAATAAATATTGTTTCAATGGAGCAAATTACGCATATCGTAACCCACTATGGAAAATTTAGTATACATGTATATATACACTCTGAAAATATTTGACTCTCTCTAAAAGTTGACATCAGCAATATCAATTTTGCATTTTGAAAACTTTTCATGGGAGGTTGCACTTTACAATTTACGACGTCCCACAACACGAGGATTATGGAAATTTAAATTAAAGAAATATGTTACGCGAAAGCTCGACGTCATATAATCAATGAGGAAAAGATATGGCGCCAACTATATATATAGTCATGTATATAGTGTGATATACAGTATGAGAAAGTTTACCTTATCAAGATTTAATTCTGTTCCCTGAAAAGTAAATTTTAAACAAAATCCGAAGTAATATGTGAAGCTTAAAGTTAATTAGACTCATCCGTTTAGATTTTTATTGTATGAAAAAGCGTCAATAACTAAAGGAAGAATTTTAATAATGCGAGAGAGCTGGCGCGGACCCATTCGTTCGAGACAAATATGGGCTCGCTACAATTCCGATTTTAATATGAAATCTTTGCAGTGCGAATCCGGCCAAGCGCCATTTCAGCGTTTTGCCCTATATGACGAGTCGTCCCACTAAAACTTGCAGGCATGCAAATACACCGTATAAGTTTGCATAAATAATGCCGTTCTGCATGCAGTCAAAGTTAGGATGGTTGAACTCGCATTGAGTTTCTCTAAACGCAAGTTCTACCTTATTATGCACACGCCGGTTGAGCTTAAGAATAATTGTGATCTACATATGTTTTCAAAACGGCTTCAACTCCTAAAAACAAACGTGTAACATATATGCTCTCAGTTTGAAAAACAGAAAAGGTTCTTTCATTTATCTTTAAACAATATTTTCCTTGGACTTGAAAATTTGAAAGAGTAAAATTCTATAGAATGAAAATAATTATTTTTCAATGAAATAAGAACATCCATTATACCTATGCACTAAAAATATATACCTATATATGTATGTTTTCATTTTGCATTTATTCGGGTTCCATTTGTCGACTCCAACACATAAACCAGAATTCAGTTTCCCACATTTCTCCCACAGCTATCGGGGCGTGCATTCGCGTGAAATATAGAAGAACATTCTGTATTTCCATTCTAATTTATCTGCAAAATTAACGCGAGCGAAATATGAATATAGAGGCTGTCGGCATTTATGCAACGCATTGTTTCATCTATAATAGTGATATTTAATGCATTGATGATGAAAATGATAACAATTTAATGCATGAAACATTAACGCTATAATTTATATATTGGTAATGATGGGAAGGATGATTTTGCTTGATGATGAATGATTAATTAATAAACTTCTCTGATCATTTTACGCGGTAAAGAAATATACGAATTACACATGTATGAAATATATTTCAAAAATTAAATTTCAAGAGATTTCTGTAAGAATATCAAGCGAATTTGAGGATTTTTGAAATATTTCTGGGAATTTTAAGACGTTTTTTTAAGGAATTTTAAGGAATTTTAAAGAATTTCGAAGGATTTCGTGAAATTTTAAGGGTAGAGATTAAACTACCAACCAACACTCTATAAGTTTCATAAAATTCTTTAAAATCCCTTTACTATCCTTCAAAATCCTTAAAATTATTTAAAACCCCCGAAATGTCATGAAATCCATTAAAATTTCTGACAATTCAATGGAATTTCGTAAAACCCTTCGACAGTCCCTAAAAAATATCTTACAAGTATTTAAAATTCCATGAAATTCCGTAAAATCCCTCGAATCTCTTTAAAGTCTTTTAAATCACTTAATATCCTTACAATGTCTTAAAATCAGAATTAAGTCAGAATTAAATCAGAATGATGAGATTTTACGGTATTATAAAGTAATCTTAAGGGATTTGACTGTATATGTTGTGGAATTTTAAGTAATTTGTGAAACTTTTAAGAGATTTTTAGGCATTCTACTATATTTTATTGGATTTTAAGATATTTTAAGAGATTTCATCAGCCTTCTTGGAATTTTGATTAATATTAAGTAATTTTAAGAAATATCAATTGATATTGCAAAATTTAAAGGATTTTTACCAGATTTTAAATAGTTAAAGACATTTTAAAATATTTTATGGGGTGTTAAGTAATTTTAAAGACTTTTATGGGATTCAAGGGATTTGAAATAAAATTCTAAATAAATAAAATTTGAAATAAAATTCTCTTAAAATTTCTGAAAATAAAAGTCCTTAAAATTTCTTCTTATCATAAAATACCTTAAAGTCCCTTAAAGTTACTTAGAATCCAAAAAAATATCATCAAATTCCACAAAGTTACATAAAATCACATGAAATCTCACGAAATCTCCTAAATTCCTAAAAATCCAATGAAATCTGGTAAATACCCTGAAAATTACTTCAAATTCCACGAGATTTCATGAAATTTCTAACCATAGGTTGTTGCAAACCTGATTGGTTTTTGAATGACTTGAAGTTGAAAGAAGAAAAACAAACTAATGGTACAAAAAATGGAGGAAATCTCAAAAAAATGTCTTGAAATCCCAGAACTTAATGCACATGAAATCTTTACGTATTTTAAGAAATTTTAAAGAATTTTATAAAGATTTTTTAAATCTAAAGAAATTTAGATTTTTTAAAGAATTTTAATGTTTATCATGGAGTTTTAAAGGATTTCACGGGATTTTTTATTATTTTAAAAAAATTTTGTGGAATTTTGAAAAGTTTTGCAAAATTTCGAAAGATTTTTTTTATATTTTAAGGGATTTTAAAGTTTTTCGTTAATACATTATAAAATATTTTTAGAAACTTGGAAGAAATTTTAAGGAATTATAAATATTTTCGTGGAACTTTAAAGAGTTTTAAAAAGATTGTAAGAATTTAAGAAAATTTTTATTTTTAAAAGTAATTTTAAAGGATTTAAAAGCTTTTCATGGAATTTTAAAGGATTTTAAGATGTTATTAGGAATTTTAAGTGATTATAAAAGAGATTTGTATAATATTTAAAAGATTTAGTTGAATTCTAAAAGGACTTCATGAAATTTTAAGAGATTTTTAAGAAAGTTTAGAGAATTCAAAGAATTTTAAGGAATTTAAAAATTCCTCGTGGAATTTTAAAGGATTTGACGAATTTTTTATGATTTTCTTTTAAATAATGCTTTAAATAATGCAACTGACATCATATTCGAATGTTAAAAGCACTCGACATAACCGAATATGAAGTTGGAAGGTTTTGCAGTGGAGATGATGATATGCAAAAGGGATCGCGATAAATCAAAAGCAACCTGCTTTCTTATCATAGAATACAGAGAGGTAAAACATTGAGATAGATGGTAACATGTAGCGGAAGGCTCACACTCACACCTGTTTATATACATACACACATAATACATACATACATACATACATACATACATACATACATACATATAAATGTATTACATATTATATAAGCAAGTAATAAGACAGATTATATAGATGTCTGTGATCCCAGGACAATATATTTCCATCTGTGCAAACCTTACGGAAAACAAATGCTCGTAAACACACAGGAATAGAAATGCATTTTGATCGTGACGTCACGTCCTGCTACGCCCTCAAAGTTTCCAGATCTAAGCGCCCTCGACTCGACCGAACTGCACGAACTGATTCTCTTCTCTGATTCTATATGACATCATATTGAACACTTTAACATTTCCGCCTCTCTTATACGTTTGTACACACACAATCGTGCACATATACACATCAGAAATTTAAGAAGAGAAATTTCTATCGTACCTTATATATCGAAGATGAGGAAAACTTTTATAGCTAATCTGATCTTATTTCTCAATCGAGGGGGAAACGAAAATCGGTCTCTAGTAAACTTATGAGAAATGTGGTAGAATATGGCAGAATCATATAGTTCAATTTGGTCCAGTAAAAAGGCGGAAAACACGAGTCGGCCCGGAAATAATTTAATATCAACATTTTAGAATTAGATTTCGGAAAAATATAGTCAGACAATTGGGTTGAAGTTTCAGACGTCTAGTCTGACGAATTTTTTTTATTTTATTTTTTTTTAACATTTACTGGATTAAGAATATCAAAAAGAAGTTCTCAAAACGATTTTATTTTACTTTTATTTACTAGCAGAAATTTACCTGGCGTTGCTCGGGATTTTAAGAGATTTCAAGGGATTTTAAAAGTATTTTAGAGGATTTCAGACATTTTTATCGATTTCATTAGATTTCGAGAAGTTTCAAGAGTTTATAGGGAATTTTCATAAATTTCTAAAGAAATCAAAAGATTTTCAAGAGGTCTCAAGACATTTAGAATTATTTTAAGGAAGTACAAGGAATTTAAGTAGATCTTTATGTTTCAAGTAATGTTAATGAATTCCACTGGATTTCCAGATATTTTTCGCGACTTTAAGATATTTTAAACGATTTTAAAGATTTAGTAGGGATTTTAGAGAATTTACAGTAGTTTAAGGATTTAAAGAGAAATGAAAATATTTCAAGGGATTTAGTCTTTTCTAGTTGTTTAAAAGTTTTTAAAAAGGTTTCAAATATAAGATTAAAATTTTAATGGAAAATTTAATTTAAAAAGTTCGACAACAGTTTCAAAATATCTTTAAAAAATCTCTTAAAATTTCAGGAAAAAGCCATCTTTTAACAATAATTATAAAATATCTTGAAAAACCCCTAAAATTTTTACAAAAATTGTCGAATTATCTTAAACTTTCTTTAAATCTTGTGAAATCTCTGAAAAATCCTTTTGATAATTATTTTATTCCTTTACATTCTTCAAAATCACTATAAGTCTCGTAAAATCTCTCTTATTTCATAAGATTTGAAATGAAATCATGAAATCTCTTAAAATCCCGAGTAATGCCAGGTAAATTTTTGCTAGTAAATAAATACAAATTTTAGGTTTTGGAAACTTTGAAGAATTTTTATTGTTGATATTTTTATTCCAATAAAATTTATTGGAATAAAAAAATAAAATAAAATCGTCAGACTAAATGTCTGAAACTTCATCTAAAAAGTCAGACACATTATTTCAGTGGAAATAGGGCTTTAATATATTTTTTGCTATTTCCAAAAATTTCAGCGAGCTATCTTCTGTAGTTTAAAAATAAGAAACCAGATAAAATGTTTAAGGAACAGTTGGTAAATATATAAATATTAAACTTTATAATTTAACATTAATAAAAAAAAGTTATTTTAGTGCATAAAGCCTTTGTCCCCAGCCATATATTCATATTCATGATGATGCATAGTAAAGTAAAGGGGAGGAGAAAATAAGTACCCTGCTTGTTTGTCATGTAAAAAAAGAAGAAAAGGGTGACTTTCAACAGCCTGCATGATGACATTGCATCAGTCGAAGCTTCCGCTATAAAAATGTTACATGTTTTGGATAATCTCGTAAACCAAACTTTCTTTTCATTATTTTCATCGATTGCTAAATTTTCCAATTTTAGAAATGCAATTTCTTCCACAATTTATTATGACTCACAAAATTAGCTAAAATGCAATATTTTTACAGCCGACTTTTCAAAGAAAAAGAAATGTTTCAATACGTCTGCTAGATATTAAAAATGATCATTTTGATTGAATGTTTCTCTTTATGTTCAGATCCAATAAAAAGGATGAAATTTCCTTTAAACTTGCAGAGAAAGTATTTCCTAAAAGAAGAATATCTACGTATAAGTTCCCATATATCCGCTAGAAAAATTTCTTTGAACATTATTTTGCTCTCGCCTCTTTACAACGAACAGAACTTTTGAAAGCTGAAGTTTTGTAAACCGTGGAGAACACTTTATTCATGCAAATAGATTTACTATCCCAACATATTTCTTAGATGTGCTCAGGCTTACAAAGGACTACCTCGAAAATTTAAAACTTCGGAGTTAGCTTTTTATGTCGATCTTTTTTCGTATGTCTTGCTTATATTGCCTTCCTCTTCGCGAATAAATTGAATTGCACGAGGTACACTATTTCCAATTTGTTTTTCTTTTGCTCTATTTTACACTGAATTGTTTATTGGATTTTTTATAGTCTGCTGTAAATATACAGTGCTCTCTAAACTTTAGTGGCGATTACTGAAAATTTCAGTGACTTTTGACTGATTCTCAGTAAATTTTCACTGATTAAAATCGTGAGAAAAGAGTCACTGAAAATCAGTAGAATTTGCCTGATTCAATTTTAGAGAGTAAATACTGTAAATATACTGTTATAAGTGTCTTTAGGGGTTCATTTTTTTAGAGAAGTCTACTCTCTAAACTTGCATCATTGAAATTTAACTGAAAATTTAAAAAATTTATATTTTATTTATATTTTTAATTTTTGTTAATTTAAAAAAAATTTTTTTTTAATTTTTAAACTTTAAAATTCCACGAGGAACTTTAAAATTCTTTGAATTCTCTAAACTTCCTTAAAAATCTCTTAAAATTTCATAAAGTCCTTTTAGAATTCAACTAAATCTTTTAAATATTATACATATCTCTTATAATCCCATTAAATTCATAGAAACGTTTTAAAATCCTTCAAAATTACTGAAAATTCTTATACAAGATTTTAAAATTCCTTAAAGTTCCACGAAAATATTTATAATTCCTTAAAATTTCTTCCAAGTTTCTAAAAATATTTTATAATGTATTAACGAAAAACTTTAAAATCCCTTAAAATATATAAAAATCCTTTGAAATTTTACAAAACTTTTCAAAATTCCCTAAAATTCCACAAAATTTTTAAAAAACAATAAAAAAATCTCGTGAAATCCTTTAAAACTCCATGATAAATATTAAAATTCTTTAAAAAATCTAAATTTCTTAAGATTTTAAAAATCTTTATAAAATTCTTTAAAATTTCTTAAAATACGTACTCTCTAAACTTGAATCAATGAAATTTAACTGATTACCAGTCAAATTCCACTGATTTTCAGTGACTCTTTTCTCACGATTTTAATTAGTGAATAATCTACTAGAAATCAGTGAAAAGTCACTGAAATTTTTCGTACTTCAGTGATGATTACTGAAAATTTCAGTGACTTTTGACTGATTCTCAGTGAATTTTCACTGATTAAAATCGTGAAAAAAGAGTCACTGAAAATCAGTGGAATTTGACTGATTCCATTTTAGAGAGTAAATGAAAATCAGTCACAAATATTCTAAAGTTCTGACGTCATATAGGAAAAGTGGTGGGAGAAATTCCATGTCCTGACCTATTTTGTATCACGCAAACTCGAAGTCACCCCTCGTAACACTGTGAATATAATCTTCTTCACTGAGGTCCGATGGGGTGGGCATATGTATTGGATCCATTGTTCTATGTCATAAAGATTCTTCCTTGTATCGACACAAATTAATGCCGTCCTTTTACTTCCAGGAACAATACAAATACTCTAAAGCAAAATTCTCTAATATTTATAGAAAGAGAACAAAATACCTCAAGCAAATTCGTTATTAATTACAATAAGATGTTTGTTGTTGGAGAGCAATTAAATTCTATATTGTGAAATCGTTAAAATTGCCAGGCCTATAATTATAGTACTGTATAATTACTGTGACTAATTTAGAAATAATTGTAGATATGTAAAACTACGAAATATTTCTTTAATGAGCGGAATTTCCATGAAATTGTCTCCTGAAAATAATGACACAAATATATAATTTCTGAATTTATGAAATGACCTTTTAAGGAATAATAAAAAAGCAATTTAAACATGTAGTGCTTCTAAATTTAATACTTTTTCCTTCGTTCGCATTTAAGTTCGTCACGAGATTTAATAAAAAATTTCTTTTGTAACGAGCAATTTGTAACTTTTTAAAGATAAAATATAGGAAGTTAAGTGTCCTTTTATTAGAGCCTTTAACAGTTAACTTTACTGTGCAAGAGTTTTCTCTTCAGTAATGAAAAATTGAAAACAGAAATGAAACTTCCAGAAAACTTTTTCGAATTACAGCGAATAAATGTATCTGAATCTAATAAAATTGCTTCCTTATAGAGGAAACTTTCTAGCGGTGACAAAATTATTTTGTTTTCATTCTCTCGAGTAATTTTTACTGAATTCAAAAGAATTTTAAGATTCTAGAAGATTTCAAATTAAACCAAGTCTGACTTAACTACTTTTTCTACTGGGAATTTCGTCTTACCACAACTTTCCACTTCTACTTAAAATCCAACTCCGTGCAGATTTTTTATACTTTATATAACTTTATGCATTTATTTTCACATTTCACAAGTTCGATGGTCTCAAAATAATTTCTTTGATGAAGTCTGACAGAATGAAAAACATAATATTAAGTCTAAAAATGAGTTTAATTTCAAAACGCGCTCTGTCTGAAAAAGCTATACCGCATTTCACTCCAGCTGTTTCATTAACAAAGCCACATTTTTAAAGCCGTATATCTCGCTGAAGTGAGTGAAAAATGTCGCTGCTTTTCGCTACTGCGATGGCCATATTTTCTACCAAGATTGTATATTACACTTTCTCTTTATCCATCTTCCGAACCACGCTTTTACCCCTGTCCTCTTCCTCAACTTAAGCTAGCTTCCAGCATAATCTCCCTCTCGCTGCTCAACGCCGCGTTACTTGTTTGTCAACTCATTTTTTATCTCGACAAATATCGACATCTCATCCTTCGCTTTTTCGATACCAGGCTCACACATGTGATCCTTGCTCACGTGTGGACGCACACGTGAGCAATAGAAGCCACCCTCGGCGATAATTCTCCATTTTCCGATTTTCCAACACCAAACTCTTGAATTTTATCGCATATAGGAAAATTTCGTTTGTATTCACGCGATAGACGAATCAAATTTTGCCACTCTTCTAGTCCCAATTCGCGAAGCTCTGTTTCACTCATATCGTTAGGCTGATGATTTTTTATTTTTACATTCAGTGCATAAAAGTATTTTTTGAAATGTTTCCACAGTTTGAAACCCAAAATTTTTTTATTTATTTACTAGTTGAAATTTACCCAGAATTGTAAAGGATTTAAAAAAATTTTTTGCAATATAAAGAGATTTTAAATGATTGCAAAAGATTTTTAATGATTTTAAGGAATTTTTCAGGATTACAAGGATTTTATTTGAATTAGAATTTTCAGAAATATTCAGGAATCTAAGATTTCATGTTTTAAGTCATTTAAAGAGATTTAATAATGTTTTATTGGACATTAAGTCATTTTAAGTACTTTCAAGGGATTTCAAGATATTTCAAAAGATTTTAATGAACTCCGCGATATTTGGAAATATTTCAAACGATTTTAAGATATTTACAGAAGATTTTGATAATTTTGGTCAAACCGGACAAAATCACCAAAAACCACCCCCTTTACCGTCCTCCAACACCAAATCAGCCAAAATCACCAAAAAAATACCTCTTTTACGGTCCCCAGCACCATACCAGCCAAAACCACCAAAAAACATCCTCTTTACGGCCTCCAGCACCAAACCGGACAAAATCGACAAAAAAATACCCCTTTCACGGTCCCTAGCAACAAACCGGCCAAAATCACCAAAAAACACCCCCTTTACGGCCCCAACACCAAACTGGTCAAAATCACCAAAAAACACCCCCTTTACCGCCCTCCAACACCAAATCAGCAAAAATCAACAAAAAAACACCCCCTTTACGGCCCTCAGCACCAAACCAGCGAAAATCACCAAAAACACCCCCTTTACGGCCCCCAGTACCACACCAGCCAAAATCACCAAAAAAACACCCCCTTTACGGTCCCCCTGCACCAAACGGGCCAAAATCACTAAGAAACACTACCTTTACCCTTTCAAACATTTCAAAAACCCTTTGAAATTCCTTAAGATGAAATAAATAAATAAAAATTGCTTTTTCAAACTCTTTGATATTCTTAATCTAATAAATATTATGTAAAAAGTAAAAAAATAAAAAAGCTTCGTCAGACTATATGTCTGAAACTTCAACCCAATTTTTAATCCCCAAAATTAAATAAAAATCTCTTGTAGCATATTTTGAAATATTCTTTAATCTTTTTATCCCTTGAAATTCTTCAAAATCACTATAAATCTCATAAAATAATCCTTTATAATTTTTCAAATCTTATGAAATCTCTTAAAATCCCGAGATAAATTTCTCCTAGTAAAGAAATGCAAATTTTAGCTTTTGGAAACTTTGGAAAACTTTTATTGTTGATATTTTTGTTCTAATAAATCTAAAAAAAATCGTCAGACTAGACGTCTGAAACTTCATTCAAATGTTTTGCTCCTCATTTCAATTTCTATTGTCCCTGACCCTAATTACTGTTTAAAGTAAAAGAAAAAAGTTGACAATTTACATTTTATGCGTACCTCATAATATATTTACTATTAATCTTCTCTAAAACTTTATAAATTTATATACTAGCGATGAACTGTTTATTTTTACGATGAAAGATCGTTATATTTTTACGAGAAACGGTGTTTTAGTTTTTATAGGCAAGGTGTACGCTTTTTAAGGGAAAATCAATTTCCTCGAACTCACAGAGTTCTAACTACTCAACCTCAATATTTTTTATCTCACTGTTTCTACTAAAAAGATATATAGTACAACGTTTTTGCACTATTGTTATTCCATCGAACAGTGTTTAAGAGATTACAGTGCAATCATGCTCCAGGTTATCTCGAGGTTAAAGGTTTTAGTTTGGAGGTATCTCAAGCCATTAATTACGTGAAGAAGTCCGTTCATTTCAGGAATATAATATATTTCACAAAGTAAGGATTAAAAGTGAATTGGGTGATTCATGAAAATCATATGAAGATCATCTCTTTAATAGAGTTTAATAGATGAATGACGAACATTTTACAAAATGTCTTTTTTCAATATTGTACAATCTAGGCTTGATAAAAATTAATTAATCGATGGGTTGATCTCTGGGGGATCACTTAATTATTTATCACTTAATTATTGATTACTTAATACTTATAATCGATTCAGAATCAATGTGGAATTGATTACACAAGATTCTGAATCAATTATAAATAATAACGATCCTCTGAAAGGTAGGGCAAGTAGTTTCCTATTGAGCAGTGATTTTCTCCTACTATTCGGAGGTTTAGAGAGCCATAATTTTATTGCTGCATATATTACAATATTAGAGCACAATGCCTAGTAAAAAGAGGTGAAAAGTAGAAACGAAAAATGAGTTCAAGCCGGAACTGGGGAAATCAGAGGTTAAAAGCTTGACTGGGGAAAAGCACTATGAAATGCTTTCAGCATTGAGTTAGATACATTTTAGAGACGAGCACTGCACGACCTTCCCCCCCTCCCCTTCTATCCCTTTCCCTTAACACACGCATAAACTGAGTTTCAAATGTAACAACATGTCACAACTGTTTGCCAGGCTCCTTTATCTTGCATTTAACTCGACGTATTTCAAAATAAATTTAAAATTTCTCACATTTTACTGTTTATTTATATCCTTTGAAACTGTTTCGGAATTTATCTAAAGGAAAATTGTAATTTTATAGGATACACTTAATTAATCGAGAACAGAGGTTTTCTAGATTGAACATTTCCATTGTTCAATTGCAACTGAATTTAATATCCTCTGAGAGGATTTTATTTAAAATTCTTTAGCAAATATAATGAAATTCCTGGAATTTTTAGAGAGATTCGACTCTTCTCTTAAAGTTAGGAAATCTTTACAAGTCCATTTGATAATGTACATGTATTTTCGAGTGAAATTAATAAAAGATTTATTTTTCATACATAAAATTTTCTTTGTCTCAAATATAAAATTGTGCTCACTTTGAATAAAATGTTCTTCGTTTTGAATAAGAAAATGCAATATGATAGCGCTGGGAGACGAATAATGTTTCATGTAAATAAGATTTTCCTTGGGATTAAGGGATGAGGGTCCAGTGACTCTCGCATTTAGTAAAATGATATTCGAGGAGGAAGTAAAGTTCTCTTGACTGAAATTTTATTACGTTCACGTATTCTTTTATATCCAGATATCAATATCTAGAGAAAATTGTAAGAAAAGGAAAGACCATCTTGCATAATAATTACGAAAAGTCTGCGGTCACTTGAAAAAAAAATTACCAAATGCGAATCACGTAGATTCGCTTTTACCAATTCGCGGCATACTAATTTATTATTATGATATATTTTTATCGTGTTTTCTTAACTAGAAGATAAGTTAATTGTTATTTTAACATAAAAATCTAAAGTAACGTAATAATTCTGTAATTTCACCCTTGACCAGTTTAATATCGCATTGCCTTTTCCATGTAAGATATATGAAACACACGTTTCGTTACCTTCACTGATCAAAAGGTTGTAAAATTTTATTTTGATAGATAGTTCAACTTAACCACATTCTGAGAAGTAGTGGTTTTTATAACCCTTATCCTGCTTTACGTCCAGTATTACATTCCACGTAAACTTCCATCGTTCACGTGTCTTACATACCTAACAATAAACTTTTTTCATTGCTCATAAACAAGTATACAATTCTCATTTTTCTTTATTGAAAACTGAGAATCGTTATCGTTTCCATATAGTTAGTTAGAAAATATTTTTCATCGAATTTGCAATAAAGTAAACATTTTTTATCGTTTCTTTGATGTATTTTTCAATGCATATAAAGATTAATATATTTTATTTTAAATACCCCAGGTATTAATTGCAGATTCCAATATATCAAATATTATGCTTTCGTAAAATATAAACTTTTATAAATAAAATGACTCGAAATTAAATTTTTTATTATTTGTGAGAGTTAGGGCACATTTCAAATATTATTTTTTCCCAGATTGAAATAAAAAATGTCTAAAATTAGACATCTCGTCAAATTCCATGGAAAAAGTGAATGTGAAGGTGGACTCCTTCAAAAGGAAGTCCGGAGATCGTAAATTTCCGGGAACTTTTGGTATTTTCTTCATAAATTTTGAAAGGTGGATTTCCATCGCAATGTCACTGCAGCGTGCTGAATGCCGCAACAGCTTGCCCATAACTCGACGAGAGTAAGCGCAGTCAAGGCTTTAAATTCAGTGCATGGATTTTAAACCCGACTTATGCTAATCGTGCCCAAATACTGGGCTGAAACAAGCTGGATTTTCTGGTGCAGAAGCACATGGAATCTTCGCGTTCAACATTACATCCCCTGAAGGCTTTTCTGCCTCGCAGCGGTTTCTTAGCTTCCTCTCTCAGCTTTATTAAACGCGATTAAATGTTCACTTGTTTTCAAATTTAAACCACTTCAATTTAATCATCCCCAATTGAAAACTTTTTCAACTTAAGTTGAAATAATAATAAGTTGAACATTTAATTTATACACGAATTTTTAATGTAACGAATTTTTAATTTAAGGAATTTTTAATTTAACGAATTTTTAATTTAATGAATTTTTAATTTAACGACTTTTTAATTTAACGAATTTTTTCGCGCCACACGAATTTTGTTACAAGTGAGTGCATAAATTGCAAAAAATTTGCAGACCCAGGAGATTTTAATTCATGAAACCTTCTCGGAATACTAATGTGTTAAAGAGGCGAGGCGAGAAAATCTCAGAGTTCTCTATTTTCTACAAAAAGTCTTCGTGTGCAAAAGATGATAGGAAAAAGAAAAAAGTGTCATATAGAGCTAAGTTAAAATTCAGCGTTAAACCTCATCTCTATCAAAAGAAACTGAGATATGGTTCCTTTATCAGAAAGAAGAAAAAATGATTCAAATTTAATATTTTTCCTTTTCTCTTTTCAATTTTTTCCACGCGGGTTTTTATCAAGTTTACACAAAGTACTTTTTATAAAGTTTATAAAATACTTTTTAAAAAGCACTGCTCTGTTCATCAAAGATGTAGCTTCTAATTAAAATCTTTACTATCATTTTTCTTGAAACTAGAAAACATTTTAAAAATTAAGAGGATTACAAACAAAATAAAAATAACTTTTTACTCCCTTGTCTTTCCAACAGAAAATGAGTACACACACAACTATGTCTAACTATATATAAAATGTGGAGTCTAGAGCAGGCGACTTCTCTTTGTTACCCACTTGTAGCTGTTCACTTATTTAATTATCACCCCGAGGGTTTTTACGTTTTCACTTCACTGAAAATATACAAGAATTAATATCATTGAAACTCTAGACTATTAAATGTAAATTATGTATCAATATATGTATTAAGTACTTTAATTGTTTGAAATACGCTTGAAACTTTAATCAACTCTAATTAAAAAACTATGGCTGTGTGAGAATATTACGGATCGTTACTCCAGTAACCAATCTGAATTTTTCCACGGAACTCAAACTTAGTACCTTTGGAAGTAAATAACTATAAAAGTGAACGTTGTACATTTATGGGGTATTTTTGTGTATCCGGTGACACAATCCATATTAAAAGAGAATTGATTCGAATCGGAATTGATGAATTTTATTCGCCTCTAAAAATATAGATTCATACGTTTAATAAAAAGAGCGATATCAATATTCCAAATAAATCAAGTCTAGCTATGTTTTATTAGTGAATAAAATTTTTTCATTCTACGATTCTCACTGATTTAAAAACTAATATATATCTATAATTAATCACGTTAATTGAAATCTAAAATATTTTATATTGAATATCTGTAAATATTTTGTATAGCGAGTTAATTTTATACGTAAGGAATGTTGTTAAAGCAATCTTACACACAGATTACAGATTAAGACCTACATAAACCAATTGAAACACATCATGCCTCCTCTCTTCTAAATTCCATCCCATTATCATCATCATTCACAAAAGCAACTGAGGTCGCACCCAAACATTATTCTCACAGTGCAATTGCTACTCCCTTTCCCACATTTGAAATTTTATCAAATTTCATCAATTTTCATCAAACTTAATCAATTTTCATCAAATTCAAATCAGCAATTGGAAAATTCTTAAATAAAATACGGATCGAAAGCCATCAGGTAAAATAAACACAAACCTCTTGAAAACCTAGAGAATCCTGCGAGAGGAGATCACGGCACTCAAATTTCTTTTTATTGTTATTTGAATTGAAGGAATTCGAAGCCCACGTGGAGCCCAAGAAGAGCGTAAAAATGATCCTGCACCACTTCATCGTCGCACTCACAACAGTTCGATTCTTGATCGAAGTCAGACACACTTTTGTTATCAGGATAGAATCGTGACGTCGATATAATTGCAGTATAATATATTTATAATATAATTCCCTCTATTATCTCAACATAACAACTCGAGTGAGTTCTTTTTTCTTCGTTATGACGACCCGCATCAACGTTATTATTTTACGGAATGACCCCGGACCTCCAATTCCTGTCACTACTGTCACTCCAGCATCCAATTTAGAATCTCTTCTTCCCTCTTGTGATTATATTCAATTCCAATCTTAACGTCGTCCAACTTTTGATTATCGAAAGCTTGTTTACACCTCAAAACTGAATAAAGCTTTCGACTCTTTTAAAGAGGTAAATTACCTCTTCAGTCTTTTTAAGAGGTAATATAACAATTTTTGATGGACTTCAGGATGAACATCGAAATGAATGAACAAAATTTAATATCACTTTGTGCATAAATCATCGAGAAATTCATCTACTTATAAAAACACACACACTAACACTTTTTTTATTGCTACCATAAGTTATTTTCTCTCATGAATTAATGGCTTTTATTCCCTAATTACTAAATCATACGATATTATTATATCGTAACTTTTTATTACTTTTTTCTTCTCCAGTCAATAAGTTTCTTAACTTTTTTTTAAAAACACACGAAGAGTAGATTAATTATTATTATTTATTATTTATTTCCTTGGATTATCCTTTTATTCCTTGTTTCTTTTTGTATTGGCGGAATATTGATCACGCACAGGACTGATCGATTTGTAAATAATTTATAGTTGAGTAGATGTGAACGCGACAAAGTCTGAGAGCACTCTGACGTTGAAACGTGGATCTGGTTGGTCGGCGTCGAACCGGGTCTCCGTCGTGACGGTAGACATGACCAAGAGAGAGAAAGAGAGAGAAGATCTACATCGGCGCAATGAAACCTTAACAGCTTAACTCATTCATTCAATCTCCTTGATGGCATACTGGACTGCCGCGAATGATAAGCTGAGGGAAGGGCTCGTGCAGTCTTGTCAACAGTGGATGCCTGGAGTGTAAATATAACTGGGATAGGGGGTCAGTGTGTCCAATAACCAAGAAGCGACCTGTCGGAAAGCAAGTTTGAGAAACTTGCAAACTGATGCTGAAGTTTGATGCTGCAATCGCGAAATTGAGGAAGATGGGATAGCGATAGGCAATCCGAATTTTTACTCTCTCTCTGAATTCAATTTTTGCGAAAATCGATTGAATTAAAGTTTCAGATGTCTAGTTTGACGAAGTTTTTTTATTATTTGATTATTTTATTTTTTACAAGAACGAAAGCGCGCTTCGCGCACGCATTTGCATTCTCTTTCAATATTCTATAATTTATTATATTATATTTCTCTAATCTCTTCAAATCTATGATAAACTTCGTAAAAATCTCTAAAAATTGCAAGAAACCTTTGAAAACCTGCGAAATTGCTTAAAATTCATGAAAATGTCTAAAAATTCCTAGAAACCTTTTGAAATTCCATGACAATTTTATATCCCTTAAAAATAGTACATAGAAATCTTATCAACTTCCATGAAATCCTTTAAAATTCTCACAAACTCATTTAAATATCAGAAAAATCTCTCGAAATGAATCACAAGTATTAGAAATCTCATAAAATTCCTTAAAATTTCAGGATAATATTTCAAATTCATTAAAACATCATAAAACTCTTACAAAGCTTTTAAAATTCCATAAAATTTCACGAAATATCTTAAAATCCCATAAAATTTTACAAAATCTTTTTTATTATCCTAAAAATCTCTTGAATTTTGTACAAATTACTTAAAAATTGTTAAAAATGCTCATAAAAACCTACAAACTCATTAATCTCTTGAAATTCATGTTAACATTAGTGAAAATCTCTAAAAATGCCTAGAAACCTCTTGAAATTCCTTCACATTTAGAATCCCTTAAAATCATTACAAATTTTATCAAATTCCATGAAAGCATTTAAAATTTCACAAAATGTTTTAAAAATCAGAAAAATCTCTCGAAATACTTTTATGTAAATTATTAGAAATCTCATAAAACTCCATCAAACCAATAAAAATTCCACAACATCTTTTAGAAATCGAAAAATCTCTTGAAAACCCTTAAAATTTGACGAAAACCTTCGAAATCTTTTAAAAATCATAAAAAGCTTTTGAAATTCCTCAATAAAACTCCCTTTAAAGTTTTAAATTCCTTATTTAAATCCCAGAAATACATATTTTAAAAGTCATAAAAGTACCTTGAAGTCCGATTATAATCTGATCAAAGTCGTCAAAAATTCTAAAAATTCCCAAGAACTTCTTGAAATTCTTTAAAATTGTATAACATTTAAAATCCCATTATCTCCCATAAAATCTTTAAAAATTCCATAAAACTTCCTTAAAATTCCTAGATTTTCAATGTATTTCAAGTTTAGACTCGTGACAAAATGATTATTAACGAAAGCAAATTCAAAATTTCAAATTAAATTCACGTGTATAATTTACGATTCGGCAAGTATCGATTCTCGAAAATCACTATCGATACGAATCAGGAGTGTGGAATAGGCGTTACGATATTTCGACTTCGACTCAATCATCTTTTTAGAATAGATATTTATGTTACACTGAGAAAAATGTCTGGTACGGACAACAAAACTTTTGGTTGTTATAGAAACAACAAAAATTGTTTGGTTGTGCCAACCAAATCTTGGTTCTTTCAACAAAACTTTTGTTGAACCAAAGTTTTGTTGTCCGTACCAGACATTTTTCTCAGTGTAGATTAAGAATATCAAAAAAGGGATTATAAGATATTTTATTTGATTTTAAGAAACTTCAAAGAGTTTTAAGGGATTTCAAGATATTTTAAGCAACTTTAAAGGATTTTTAAAAAAGTTCAAAAAAGTTTGCGGATATTACAGAGATTTTTGTAAATTACATAAGATTTCAAGACATCTTAAGGGATTTTATCAGATTTTAAGTGACATAGACGAATTTCAAGGGATTTCAAGAGATGTCAAGTGAGTGTAAGGAATTTCAATTGATTTCAAAAAAATTCAAGGGAGTTTAGGGATTTTCAAGAGATTTCGAGATATTTTAAGTAATTTAAATAAAATTTTGTGGAATTGATTATAATTTAGATGAAATCAAGTTAAAAAATTTTGAATTACTTGAAATTCTTTTAAATTATCTGTAAATATCTTAAAATACTTTAAAATATTCCAAAATTTCATTAAGTTCATTAAAATCTATTGAAATCTCTTGAAATCTCGTGAAATCTCGTGAAACCTCCTAAAAGTCCTTAAAATTACTTCATTTTCAAATAACAATAAAACACTGTTAAATCTCTTCAATCCCAATTTTTAAAAAATCCTTTTAATCCTGAAAAAGACCTTAAAATCATTTTAAATCATCTGCAATTGTTTACAATCTCTTTAAATTTCCTTAAACTTCTAAGAAATTTCTTAAAATCTCGGAAAACGCTGGGTAAATTTCTCCCAGTAAATAAATAAAAATGATGGGTTTTGGAAACATTTTAAAAAATATTTTGATTCCAATGAACTTTGGACTGTGCTTCTTTGAATTCATTATTAAAGATATGTTCTTTCGGTGATTTCTTTTAAAATTCCACAAAAAACTTTTAAATTTGATAAAATCGGTTAAAATTTCATAGAATAAGTGAATATTCTTTATAATCTCTCGAAATCCATTTGATAGAAGTTTCAAACGTCTGACGATTTTTTATTTTTATATTCATTGAAATAAAATATTTCTAAAAAATGTTATCACAGTTTCGAAACACCAAAATTTTTATTTATTTACTGGCAGAAATTTACCCAGGATTTTAAGAGATTTCTTAAAATATAAAGGAATTTGAAAGAGACTTGAAAGGATTGCAAAAAATTTTAAGTGATTTTGTGTACTTCTTCAGAATTTCAAGGATTTTTAATTAAAATTGGGATTTCCAGAAATATTTAAGGATCTTATGAGATTTCGTGTCATTTTCAGGCATTTAGGAAAGTTCAAGAAATTTCAAGGGATTTTAAGAGATTTCATGATATTTCAAGAGATTTTAATAAACTCTAGGGAATTTTTAAATATTTCAAACGATTTTGAGTAATTTACAGAAGATTGAAAAAATTTCAAATAAATTTGAAAATATTTTATGGAATTTCATTTGATTTCGTCTATATTAGAATCAATTCCTTGAAAATCCTTAAAGTCACTTAAAATATGATTAAATTCCTTAAAATATCTTGAAATCTTGTGAAAACTGTTGAATATCCTTAAATTATTTTGAAAATCCTTTGAAGTTGCTTAAAATCACTTGAAATTCCTTGAAATTCTTTGAAATTCCTTAGAATTAAATGAAATTCCTTGAAACATCTTCGAATTCCTTTATCACTTAAAATTTCTTAAAATCCTAGGAAAACCCGGGTAAATTAGAAAATTGTTCTCACTAATTAACTTTGGTAATAGGTGATTTATTATTTAATTTAGAAGAAAGTGGAGAAATTACTAATTCAATATCTTACTACATAATTCAGATTAAGAGAGAAAATCGAAAATAAGAAAAAGAAAAAAAAAAGAAAAGATAGTTTGTACACTTGATATTAAAGTAATAACTCTACCATGTAAAGAAATAATTGTACAATTATTTAAATAAGTTCTTCATATTCTACAGAAATTTCAGTAAAAATTGAAATTTGTCGTTTTTTGCAATATCTTCTTGAAAAATTGATGAAGGGCTCACTTTGTACAGAATTTTGATAGCTTTTAACTTAGTTAAAAGAAGAAATGTAGTCTTTGATGTAATTCAATTTAAGACAATTTAAATAAATATTACCTGATGATTTTTAAATTCTTAATTAGGACTAAAAGAATGAAGCTAGACTTTTTTTTTGAATTTCCGAGATAATACTCATTATCTCCCAATCCAATTACCAATTCATTAAAAATTTGTTTTCTAAATTTTCCGATTTCCAATTTCATTGTTAAATAATCTATTTTACGTAATTTTATTCAAACAATGAACCTTCGATTTTTCTTATAGATATCTATGTCACGCAAATTGACTTTTTTTTCCCGACGTGCATAATTTGAAAGTCGCGTATCAAGTTTACATATCGTACATAAACTAACAATAAGTGGCTATTATTACCAGCTAGAGCTGTAAAAAAGCAAATAAAAAACGGTAAATGTATGAGAAGATATATTGTTATTACCCTGGCTATTTATTCCTACTGTCAGTGTTTTTTATTCCACCCAATACTCTTTTTCACTAGACACGGACCTTCTCTAATGTGCCACGCACTGGATCGAGTGACACTGCGCAAAGGGTAATTAAGACAGGTGGCCATACCGGGAAAGCCCATCTGCGTTAATGAATCTATTGTTATCGATTTTATCACGTGCCACTGCCGCAAAAAATGCTCTGCACAACGCCTGGTAATTATCAAATCACTGAAGAAAATCTTCCACTAATGCCGCTATAAAATTTCTATTCACTTGGGTGATTATTCAATACGAAAGTTTTATTCGAATTTTCATTAAAATGATATCAGAGTTCTGGAATTCGATTCAGTAAAACTATAATGTCAACATTTTTGTAGAAAGGATTTTAATTATATACTGTAAACAAGCCTTCAAACAAAATGATAATTAATTAATTAATTATCAGCTTCATTATTAGAAGATAAGTTTTTTCTGCGTATAAACTTCCGAAACAGGAAACTCTTAGAGAAAAAAAGACTGCATTAGAAAAAAAAAAAGAAATGAAACACGTTATTTATTGTGTGTTGACTACCCCCAGAAAGAAGAGGAAGAATATTGCTAGCCGGAAGTGGTTTCATTGACTTTCATACTGTTTCAGTAGTAAAGCCCTGTGACAAGTCAGCCATTATGCAAAGACGCCCTGAGAGCGGCATTTCTCCTCGTGCTTAAATTAAACTTGGCTTACGATGCGACAATTGTGGCGGAAAGTGAGCTTGCCTTTCTTTTTAACCCCTCCCCCTTTTTTTTCTTTGAAAATTTAATGACGCTGCGCACGTAACTATTCTACAGACACGGCACTGTTGAAATACCGGATCTGCGATAATAATGGATGCGAAGCAACCTTCGTCTCAGATCCGATTACAATGCATTTAAGAATTTTTTAAAAATGTAGCTATAGGACAAGCCAGAAAACAATTACGGGATATAAATATAAATATATCATGGGATATAAATATAAATATATCATGGGATATATTTTGTTACGATTCTATTATAAATTATCATTCTATTGTATTTTTTCTTTTTATACAAGAAAGTCAAAAACATTTTTCTGGATTTTTCCAACATTTACTGAACTCAATTCAGCAACTTTTGAATTGACGACGAACAAAGTCAACTTATGGTTTGGAAACCTTGTAAACCTTGAAACTTTCTTGAACTTTAAGACGCTTTTCGCCTAAAGTTTCAGTAATTTTTTACCACAAAATATCTGTTGAACATCACAGTTAGAAAACTCTGCACTTTCATAAAGAATGAAGAAACATGAGAACAAAACAGAAGCATCAGCTGATATATTTTTCTTTCTTGAAATTCATATTGAAAGAATGCATATTTTGTCACTAAATTTGAGTTTTCAGATTGAAATTAAATGAATTTTTTTAAGAGAAAATTGTAATTGAAGAGTACTTGAGAGCTTAATGGCCATTTTTGGTTTATAATACAATTGCATTATTTTGGGATGACGCTTCCAATTTGCAAATCCTTTGGGTATTTACATCGCTCATGTTGGTTTCATTGTCGATTCATCAAAGTGGCAGATCAATCCTGCTGTGAAAATCAGATATGACGGTTGCAGCGTTTACCATATCGAGTATCATTGTGGTAAATGGGAATTAAGTCAATTGATGCGGACAGACACAAAGTAAACAATATTTGTATATCATTAAATATGCAATCCAGGAAATAACGTGATTTCAAAATTCAAGAATAAACAGTAGTAAGCCGTGAAGTTGGTGACATAAAAACAAAAACATGCTTATTATTAATCGGTTTTATATGTTCATTATTCATATTGAAGATTTTAAATTACTGAAAAATTTTTTAGACTTTTTCTATACATTTGAGAAAAAATTTTCGATAGATCTTTTCTCGCGATAGAAAAACAATCTTTTTTATAGGTTTGCGTTTTATTCCGATTGCAGAATTCATTTTCTACATCACCGAACTTTCTGGCCAATCTTTTCCTTCACACAAAGTTTCCTTCTGGAAATCTTTCGCCACCAACAGTAGTTTGGATAAGTGTCTTCTAAAAATTCATTTCTGTCAATGAACTTCTCTATTTCCAGAAAACTATCGAAAATTCGAACGAGTAATTTCCGCAAAGCTTAACTATCTGATTTGAAAGTAATATAATCCTATAATATAATATAATGCATATAATCCAAAATGTAAAAAATGCAGAGTAATTTGATTAAGAAATGAATTCAGAATAGACATCCATCAGCTTTAAAAAATGAATATCTATAAAAGAGTCAGTGAAACATTGATAAATCAAATATCCAACGCTTCCAACTCTGCGAATTAAAGATATATAAAAGAGAAAATCAGAAGATCAGAACTTTTTAAACGCGCGCATTAAAGTTTTACGATTCGAGGAATAGAAATTGTGAGAGAATTATTCTTTATCTAAAGTAAAAAACATCTCTTTATTTATAGTGAAAAGGGGATATGTTTTAATGGGCGGAAGTTTAATGATCATTTTAAAAAATGTAGTTAGAAATAAGAAGAAATGAATAAGAAATCGGGAAAATTTCCAACAAATTTCTAACTAAGTAGGTATACTTGATTTGAGTAGAGGTAATAAATAAGCTTCACGATAAGATCGAGAGCGTTGTAATTAATATTAGTGTAGAGCAAACTTAAGACGTTAATAAGTTAATAAGCTCAACCACTTACTCTACCACAATATGTGATACAGTATCTTGAAGTCGCATTTCGGTTTCGATATATGTATAAGTAATAAAAGTGTTAAAAAATATGCATAATTAATAATTAATTTTCTGCTTTAGATTCTCTATTCATTATTCATCAGAGGATGAAAATTACATGAAAATCATCTATTTAATCGATATTCTGTAATCTCTAGATGGTTGTTCGCTCTTTGATCTGACTTTGCGAAACCTTCTACAAACACGTATTAATGCTACCATAATGTAAGTACTTTCGACTAGTAGTCGTCAAGGAGTGCTTATCTCAACTTCCTTATCCCTCATCCCTCATCCCTCATCCTTCAAATTCGAAACTATATATATATATATATATAATCTCCATCTTCTGCAGTACTTATTAGTTCCGCACATACACATTACAGTATATCTATATGTACATGAAATACTAAACTAACGAAAAGCTTGGTTGATGCCACTGAGGCTGCGATTTAGAAATATCTCAGGAAACTCTCGCCAGATAACTTAAGAGCAACGAGCAACAAGATAAGAAATGCTTCACCCTCTTTACAGTTTCCCTAAATCTCGTTTCTACGAAAATACGAAGTGCATTAAACTACCAGAGTCATTAAAATTTCGATAACTTCCACTAAATTAAAATTTACAAAATAAAAAGAGAACCTTTCTTGTTATGGTCACAAGAATCAATTTTTCTGACATTTATGTGACCTCTTACTTTCAGATAAATTTCGACAGAAAAGTATTAAAAATGCGAATAAATTTTCAACCGTAGAAGTCTCTTAAAATTCCTTCAAGTCTTAAAGAAGATAGAAAGAAAGCTTCAACTGATTCTTCTAAAATTTCTCAAAAATTATAATTGGAAACCTAATATTGAAATACCTTAAAATTCGCTGAAATTTCTTGAATTTTCCAGAACCATTCTTTACAATTCCGCGAAAATATTTAAAATTTCATCAATTTCGATAGACACGTCACACATCATGACTGATGATTATAAAAATAATATAATATTATATAAATTATATTATAAATATATATATAT